>CM077652.1:22035607-22285607 GCA_039707465.1 Rhabdophis nuchalis | reverse complement strand
AGGGAAGGAGGGAGAGAGAGAGAAAGAAAAAGAAGGGAGGGAGGGAGGAAGGAAATATTTTACCTTAGCAACCTGTTCTGGAGAAAGGAATTTTGGAAGAAGAGAGAGAGAGAGAAAGAAAAAGAAGGGAGGGAGGGAGGAAGGAAGGAAGGAAGGAAACATTTTACCTTAGCAACCTGCTGGAGAAAGGAATTTTGGTAGAAGAGAGAGAGAGAGAGAGACAAGGAAGAAAACTTTTTATCTTAGCAACCCGTTCTGGAGAGGAGAATTTTGGAAGGAAGGAAGGAGGGAAAGAGAGAGAGAGAGAGGGAGAAAAGAAGGGAGGAAGGAAGGAAACTTTATATAAGCAACCCGTTCTGGAGAGGAGAATTTTGGAAGAAAGGAGGGGAAGAGAGAGGGAGAGAGAGAGAAAGAAAGGAAAGAATGAAAGAAGGAGGGAAGGAAACTTTATCTTAGCAACCCATTCTGGAGAGGAGAATTTTGGAAGAAAGGAGAGAGGGAAGGAGAGAGAGAGAGAAAAGAAGGAAGGAAGGAAACTTTATATAAGCAACCCATTCTGGAGAGGAGAATTTTGGAGGAAAGGAGAGAGGGAAGGAGAGAGAGAGAGAGAGAGAAAAGAAGGAAGGAAGGAAACTTTATATAAGCAACCCATTCTGGAGAGGAGAATTTTGGAGGAAAGGAGAGAGGGAAGGAGAGAGAGAGAAGAAGGAAGGAAGAAAACTTTATATAAGCAACCCATTCTGGAGAGGAGAATTTTGAAGGAAGGAGGGGAAGAGAGAAGGAGAGAGAAAGAAAGGAAAGAATGAAAGAAGGAAGGAAGGAAACTTTATCTTAGCAACCCATTCGGGAGAAGGGGAATTTTGGAAGGAGTCCCCGCTGACTTGCTCTACAGCTGATAGCTACAAATCTTCCTTTTCCACGCAGTCCCTTGTAAACGTCAGCCGATCCGCCAGCCACAGAGGCGCACATGTGCTTCGCATTCTCCTCTCCCCCAACATCCCAGAAGCATTTTGAGGGCAACCTTGAAAGGATCCTCATCACGGCTGTCGCACGCCAAGAAAGTCACTCGCCAGCAGCCCTGGCAGCAGGCGAGGAACAAAACATTAACTTAACTCTCACGGCATAGAAAGAAAGGTCGTAAAACAGAGCAAAACTCACTTAGCGGCTCTCTGGCTTAGCTGCGGAAATTTTGCTTGTGATCATAAGTGGAGGACTACCCATGTTGGGACCGCATTCAGACAAGCGTCAGTATTAGCCTGTCTCGATGAACAGAGGAAGGGAGTAACGCCAGGCAGGTAGTCCTCGACTTAACGACCGCAATTGGGAGCCTAAAACTTTCGCCGCTCGGTGAGACAGCTGCGAAGTGAGTTTTGCCTTGTTTTACGACCTTCCTTGCCTCTGAGTGAATCACTGCCGATATTAAGTTGGGGACATGGTTCCCTGTGGACTTTGCTTGTCAGAAAAGGTCGCAAAATGGGGATCGCGTCACCCTGCAACCGTCACAAGTACGCGCCGGTTGCCAAGCCTCTGAATTTTGACGACGGGGAGGCCGCGGCGGCCGTTAAGTGTGAAAAACGGTCAGAAGTCACTTTTCTTCAGTGCCGTTGTAACTTCACTCGCTAAGTGAACTGCTGTGAGTCGAAGACCACTTGCATGTACTTCTCTGTGTGTGGACAGCTACACAAGTGTGTGTTTAGAGATACTTTTCAATTAGAAGACCTTTTTTTTTAAAGTGTTTTACTTTTCCCTTTCAAATTCATTCCCAGATAAACCTTCTTCTAATTGCTATTTAACATTTGTCTACTCATCGTTAGTCTCTCTACTCATTTTCACACACACACACACACACACACACACACACTACAGTTTAGGTCACTTTCTTGCCTTCATCTTATTTTGCAACAACCTTATTCCTTCTATCATCTCACAAAAGTTCCTTCTGGGCTAGTGACCAGCTTGGAAGATCCGTGAAAATATAAATTAGTGACTTAAGTGAATCCAGGAACAAATTTTGGTTAGGATGAATCAATCTCTCCCTTCCTTCCTTCCTTCCTTCCTTCCTTCCTTCCTTTCTTCCTTGCTTGCTTGCTTCCTTCCTTCCTTCCTTCCTTCCTTCCCCTCTCTCTCTCCTGTTCCATTTCTCTCTCTCTCTCTCTCTCTCTCTCTCTCTCCTGTTCCATTTCTTTCTCTCTCTCTCTCCTGTTCCATTTCTTCTTCTTCTTCTCTCTCTCTCTCTTTCTCTCTCCTGTTCCATTTCTTTCTCTCTCTCTCTCTCTCTCTCTTTCTCTCTCTCTCCTGTTCCATTTCTTTCTCTCTCTCCTGTTTCATTTCTTTCTCTCTCTCTCTCTCCTGTTCCATTTCTTCTTCTCTCTCTCTCTCCTGTTCCATTTCTTTCTCTCTCTCTCTCTTTCTCTGTCCTGTTCCATTTCTCTCTCTCTCTCTCTCCTCCTGCCAAAATGCTATTTGGTTCCCATCAAACATTGAAAAGGGGGAGAGGGTGGGAGAGAAAGGGCTTTGACACAATTTCCAGACGTGTTTTTTATGAAATCCAAATTGGGAAACTGGCAAGCTTCTATATCATCTCTTTGTCCCACCCCCCTCTCTCTCTCTCTCTCTGTGTGCGTGAGTGTGCAAGCATGTCCAGCCGAGACCGCCTGTTTCCTAGGGGTTCCTCCAAATCCAGAGGATTTTCCACATTACAGGAAAGGGAAAATACAGGAAGACATTAAAAAAGCGAAGAAATGAAATCAAGATGTCCCACGGATTATTTTTATTCTTTTGTAATGGGATGGCCATTTGTTTCCAACTAGTTCTGCAGCTGAGTTTCTTCACCCTTAGCATTTTTCTCATGTCAGCAGCCCATTGATTCTACATTTAGAATACCTATATATCACCATCGTTATTTCGATGTATTGACTTTCGGGGAAGGAAATGGCAAAGTGAGGAAAGTGGAATTGATGACTGGCAAAACAGAGAGCCAGGAAGTAGACCTGGACAAGGTACTAAGACCACTCTATAAAGCCTTAGTAAGGCCACACGCAGAATCCTGCATCCAGTTTTGGTCACCGCCCTGTAAAAAAGATGCGGAGACTCTAGAAAGAGTGCAGAGAAGAGCAACCAAGAGGATGAGGGGACTGGAGGCTCAAACATATTAAGAACGGTTGCAGGAACTGGGCATGGCTGATCTAGGGAAGAGAAGGACCAGGGGAGACAGGAGAGCAGCCTTCCAATATTTAAGGGACTGCCACAGAGAAGAGGGGGGTCAAGCTATTCTCCAAAGCAGCTGAGGGTAAAGCAAGAAGCAATGGGTGGAAGCTAAAACCTATGATGAACGGTTGCAGGAGCTGGGCATGGCTGGTTTAGTGAAGGGAAGGACAGGAGAGCAGTCTTCCAATATTTGAAGGGCTCCCACAGAGAGGAGGGGGTCAAGCTCTTCTCCAAAGCACCTGAAGGCCAGACAAGGAACAATGGATGGAAACTGACCAAGCAGAGATTCAACCTAGAAATAAGGAGGAACTTTCTGACAGTGAGAACCATCAACCCACGGAACAGAAGTTTTCTCTAGAAGTTGTGGGGAGCTTCATCCTTGGAGGCTTTCAAGAAGAGGCTGGACTGCCCTCGGTCAGAAATGGTGTACGGTCTCCTGCTTGGGCGGAGGGGGCTGGACTAGATGACCCACAAGGTCCCTTCCAACTCTGTGTCATCTGTTAAATCTGAGAAGGAGAAGAAGGGAGATGGCTCAGAAGTGCTCAGGGCAGTCGCTCCACGGGAGAAGACCTCAAGGGATGCTTTGAAGTCATGCGGATGAAATTTCAGGAGCCAGAGAGGCGGGGGACGGACGGACGGACGGGGAGGGGGGACACGGCGGTGGCGGTGAGATCTTTTTCAGTCCTGGAGTCAGGGGGACACAAGGTCTCAAACGCTTGTGTGCAAAATAAATTAGATTCCCCCCCCCCCCTTCCGTGCAGACGCTGTGGGGGCACCTTGGTTCAGCCTCGCAGCTTTTCTTTTTTATATACCTGTATAAATTTAAGCGTATCGACCGGCAGCTCTCATGACAGTTCTGGGTCTCCCTGTCCCTTCTTCCAGGAGGACGATGAGAAGATCATCCATGAAATTCAGAAGGAAGCGGAAGAAGAACAAAAGAGAAAGAATGGAGGTTGGTTTTTAAACTTTGCACAGCACAGAGAGAAGCAGGAAAAAGAGAATATTTGTAGCTCAGGGTTGGAACCAGGGATCCTTGGTGCTCTTCAGCTGGGTGGCTTGTCTTGCAGACGTTTCATGGCCCAACTAGGGAACATCATCAGTGCTAGAAGGAAAGGGGGGTTGTGGAGAGGAGGAGGAGGAGGAGGAGGAGAAGAGGAAGAGGAGGAGAAGAGGAGGAGGAGGAAGAGGACTGGGGGGGTCTTTGGTTCTCTCTGAGCTTGACTGTATTCTGACAGATGTTTCATGACCAAACTAGAGAACACCATCAATGCTAGTCCACATTGGTCGCTAAAGAAATACAGACGTGGCACCCAGATCAGTCCAAATGAGCTGGTTGCTTCATCCTAATACTAGGAAGCCCATGCAAACAGGGCGCCCATAATTCTTTTTAAGTGATCACCTCTTTGCCTACCTTCTCTTTCTTACATAGATAGATAGATAGATAGATAGATAGATAGATAGATAGATAGATAGATAGATAGATAGATAGATAGATAGATAGATAGATAGATAGATATTGATAATAGACTGTAGATAGATAGATAGATAGATAGATAGATAGATAGATAGATAGATAGATAGATAGATAGATAGATAGATAGATAGATAGATATTGATAATAGTTAGAGACTCTAGATAGATAGATGATAGATAGATGATAGATGATAGATAGATAGATAGATAGATAGATAGATAGATAGATAGATAGATAGATAGATAGATAGATAGATATTGATAATAGACTGTAGATAGATAGATAGATAGATAGATAGATAGATAGATAGATAGATAGATAGATAGATAGATAGATAGATAGATAGATAGATATTGATAATAGAGACTGTAGATAGATGATAGATAGATAGATAGATAGATAGATAGATAGATAGATAGATAGATAGATAGATAGATAGATAGATAGATATTGATAATAGTTAGAGACGATAGATAGATAGATAGATAGATAGATAGATAGATAGATAGATAGATAGATAGATAGATAGATAGATATTGATAATAGAGACTGTAGATAGATGATAGATAGATAGATAGATAGATAGATAGATAGATAGATAGATATTGATAATAGACTGTAGATAGATAGATAGATAGATAGATAGATAGATAGATAGATAGATAGATAGATAGATAGATAGATAGATAGATAGATAGATAGATAGATATAGATAGATATATCTTTCTTTTCTTTTGCAGAAAACAGTTTTAAGCGGATCGGTCCTCCGGCAGAAAAACCCGCAGAGAAGATCCCACGGATCGAAGGCATCCCCAGGCCGGTTCCCCAGAACTTCCACCACCACCACCACCACCACCAGATGCGCCCCTACCCCTTCGGTCACCCCCCTTTCCCACTGGCCCCCGTGCACCCCCTGTACAACAACCTGGGGCCCATCAACCTGGGGCCCATCCCGGCCCCTTACGTCCCGCCGCTCCCCAACATGAGAGTGAACTACGACTTCCCCCCAATGAACCTGCAGATGGAGCCCAACCTGCCGATGCACTTCGGGCCTCAGCCTCGGCATCGGTTCTGATCCCGCTTACGGGATAGGCGCCGTTCCTTCCGGAACTTTGCGGCAGGGAAAGTCCGGCCACACTGGTTGTCGACACTCGCTTCCCCCACCACCACCACCTTCAGCCGCCCGCTCCCACGAAACGACAGTGTCCAACTTCGCTCCTGTTCCTTCCCGCCTCCCGGTGGTCTCGTCTCTCGCGAGGTTCAGAAGTCTGTTTCTCCTCCCTCCGCCCTCCGCTAGGTGCAGGGGAGCCCTAGTTCGCAATAAGGGCTTATCCCCGGCACTGTTTTAATTTTCCTCCAGCTGCTCTGGGTGTTTGAGGACCACAGCATGGCCAAAAACGCCTTCGGGGTCCACGGAATTCATCCTGGTCAACTTCTTCCATTAGCTCAGTGGTGGGTTCCGGATGTGTACCGTTAGAACGGGCCTGGCGGTGTCCACCTGGGTTCCCGCATGCATCTTAGCGCCTCCGCGAGCCTCGCGCAGGCGCTGTATGCGCCATGAGCGGAAGCGCCAAAGACTTAAAAGACTGGTAAGGAGCTCGGCCGGGCGGATGGGCTCTCCGGTGCCCCGAAGGGCCCATCCGCCCGCCCAAGTTCCTTACCGGTCTTTTAAGTCTTTGGCGCTTCCGCGCATGGCGCGTACCGCCTGCAACCCACCACTGCATTAGCTGCAGGGCCTCCCAGCATCTCAACCCAAGAAGAGGCTGGAGGCGACAGGGGGAAACTTTGGAATATTTGATGGCCGGTGGTCCTTAATTTCCAGAAAGCCAGCCGTGGCTTAGATCTTCCACAGACTCCTTCTTCTGCTAGGAAGAGGGACAGATGTCCTTCTTAAAGGGGACCAGGGGTTTTCCTCAAGCCAGCTGGGGGAGACCCCCTCGGGGATTTGACGCGCCTCGGTTGCAGCTCAGAGGGGGAGCTTTGAAAAACACAAACCAGATAGGTCTCGGAATGAAATTGGCGGTTGCGCCCGTAGCCGGCTGCCGCATTTCGGTATTCGTGTCTGATTTGGCGCTTGAGGCTGCAGCCTCGTGGAGGTTTCCTCACTTGTGCGTGGGACGAAGGGATGACAAGCTGGCTGGCCTACAAAAGGGCTTTCTGGGGAGAGACAGGTGAGCAATTGGGCTGGGCCCCCTCCGCTTTTCCTCTGGCTGGGAGAAGCGCCCCTGTACCCCTTGGATCCTCCCCCCACCCTCTGAACCTGTGGGAGCCCATGGCTCTAAGCTCCCTTATGCATCCTCCCGTCTCTTGAAGCCCCAGGTGTGAACAGGTAACCCAGAAGCTACGTCAGTGGTCTCAACGTTTAGGTCCTGGCTTCTTCCGCAGAACCGTTGGAAGGACGGACTTTAGATTCTCCACCTGAGCGGCTTTAAGAGGAGTGGACTTCAACTCCCGGACTTCCTCTGCCAGCTGTGAGAGTTGGAAGTCCACCCATCATGAAAGCCGCTCAGGCAGGGGTGAAGGGCTCCGAAGTCTGCTACCGCTTTGCTTCGCTACCTGTTCGTGTGCACTCCCTCCCGTGCATTGCTGAAAAAAGGATTCAGAAGCCTTTTTCGGAGTCTCTAAAGGTAAGTAGAAGAACAAGGAGGAACGGCTGTGCTGCGCGATTTAGATTCGCTAGAAAGGCAGGACTTCCTGCTTTCCAGCGGTATATCAATCGCACGGCACAGCTCATCGTCGGAACTACCAGTTCACCCAAACCAGAAGTAAAAAAAATGCTACCAGTTCGGGGTGAGCCGGTAGTTCCAACCGTCAGCTGTGCGTACAATCAGCTGTGTGCTGATCGTCGGAACCGAACCGGTAGCTGAGCTATCAGTTTTGGGCGAACCGGTAGCATTTCATCCCCTGCGCTCAGGTTGAGAAACCCTGGATTAGCTCCGTTGGATGGACGGGTACGACCTGTTCCCCAAATGTTCCTGCTTCCCCCCCACCCCCCAGATCTCCCCTTCCATCTTCAGTACACCTGTGCCCCCCCACCCCTTCGGTCCTCTGTGGCTTCCATACCCTCATTGGGAAAGAGGGGTGGCCTCCGAAACAAGCCAGAAAGTCCCTGCGTGATCAGCGGGCGCTTGGAGGACAAGGAAGTGAGCACCACGGCTGGTTCTCGTGATTTCAGGAAGGAAAACTTCCCTTTGTCTTCAGAAACAGCTTCCCTTCCCCGAATCTTACCGCCCCCCCCAACACCCCACATCAGGTTGATGACCTCTGCTCTGAAGTTTTGGCCAGGGAGGGTCTCTCTGGGTCAGAAGCCTGGGAAGCCGAGAGCCTCTTGCATCTTGGGAGACGCCAGCGGTTGGTTTCTTTTGAAAATGGCTTTCTTCTCTTTCCTTTTCCTAAACGTAAATCCCAACCGAGGGGGGTCTTCCCCATGGCTTCCTTTGTGGGCCCTTGGCTCAGCTCAAAGCAATACAAACGATGGGGTTGAACCTGGACTAGCTCACGTTCGTCTCCCAGTTCGCTCCCTCCCTCCCTCCCTTTTTAATTTTTTTTTTTTTTAATTTTTAAATTTCCCTCGTGAGAAAAAAAACGATATTATCCCTTGGATGGCAGGATCCTTTGGGCCATAGCAAAGAGAAGCCGTAAATACAGTTCCTTCTTCCCTCTCTCCATCGAAGTATGGAAAAGAATCCGGGAACTGCCAGGAAAGTTAAGCCGGAGAGCTGTTTTTCAAGAGTTTGCCCTCCCTGATTTCTAGCTACCGGTTTCCTTTCAAGCCGGCTTTTTAATCTCCGTTTCTTTTTTCCTCCTGGATATCCAAAACGGTTGACATTCTCCCCTTTTTCCTTGCCTTTCCTTCTGGATGTGATCATGCAAACTCCCGATTCTTAGAGGCTTTTTCTTTCAAATTATTCTGAAATAGACTGGGGAGGCTTTGAATAGCTGCTCACTTCCAGGGCGGGTGGGGGTGGGGGGCTCACAACCCAGTGTGCGCATGTAGGTCTACCTGACCCACCTAATCCCCGATCGATCGGAATCGATCAGACTGATCGATTAGCAGAGCCTTCCCGTGGCAACTGTCGGAGCCCTTTTCCTGGGTGAGAAAAATCGTGACGCGCTCCACGGTGAAAATGCGTCTCCCTGTTGGGACCGTCGGGGGATTTAATCCGACAGGAGCCATATTTTCCCAAAGTTCTTCCATCCCAAAGTTTTCGGTTGTCTTCCATTCCACGGGGGTGCCATTTTCGGCCCCATCTTTGCCACGTAGGCTCAAAGTCGGGTTTTGTTTTTTTCCTTTGCTGTCGCTCGGCCACGGAAACCGAATCCACGCAACACGTCAAGTCCGAGCTGATCTTGATACTGTGCTAGATGGATCTTAATTCAGGTTTTTAAAATCGGCACCTTAATCTTAAAACTGTTGGCTTCTTTGAGGTAGCAATTGTTGACTTGTCAGTACATCTTCCCCTCTCTCTATATATATATTTAAAATAATTTTGCTACCACTTAAAACCCAAAAGAGACCCGTTCTCCTAGAAGTGCTTGAGTTTAGAAAGAATCGTCATCCCTAGGAAAGTTCTTTTGCATCTTAAAGCTTCTTTTTTTTTTGAAACAAACAAACAAACATTCTGGATAGGTTTTGGCTATTTGGGCTAGGTTTAAACTGGGAAGGACTTGCATCTTTTGTTCTGCTGATACGTCATTCATCTGCTGATACAGAAATTCTCTTCTCCCCTTTCCTCCTCCTCCTTCAAGTTCCAGAATATTAGCTCAGCTTCTTCCATTGGGTAAAGGCTGAATTTATGTACTCCTTGTTGTAGAAAACCCAACCTGCCTCTCAGATCTCATTTCTGTACTTAAACTAGGAGTTGGAACAAGTTTGTCCGTAACAGGTGAGAATTCTTTCCCCATTTAACTCAAGAGGTGCCCAAACTTGGCTACCTTAAAACCTGTGGATTTCCAACGCCCAGAATTCCCCAGCCAGCGGAAGATCCTTAACAAGAGTTAAATTCTGGGAATTGAAGTCCGCGGGTCTTAAAAATTGCCCAAGTTGGAGAGCCCTGATTTAACGAAGTAATTTCTTATTTCCATTTTCTCTACTTGAGGGAAATGGTTTAGGAGAAGAAGAAAAAAGCCCAGACTCTCTTCCATCACTAGCTATGCTCAACCCCAGCATCTTCTGGAGAACTTCAGCTGGCCTACTCATGGTTTAGAAAAAGACACGTCTGTTTCTTGGACTTCCCTTGGGACTAAGTCTCCCAATTCATTCGAGGAAGAAAAGATGGGTAGGAAGAAGCCCAAAGCATCAGGAAAAAGATATTGACAAAAACATCTGTCTCCCAATGGCACTTTGCTTTCTCCAAAACTATCTACATCATGGTTGTCCAAACTTGGGAACTTTTAAGACTTGTGGACTTCAACTCCCAGAATTCTGGAAGTTCAAGTCCACGAGTCTTAAAAGTTCCCAAGTTTGGACAACCCTGGTTTACATAAAAAAGGAAGGAACAGACTGCTCAAAACATGCATCTCCAGAACTTTTCAGATTATCAATTCCCACTGAGATGATTGATTGATTGATTGATTGGTCTGATCTGTAGCAGATAATGTCATTCCAAACCCATTTAAAAATAAAAATCCTGACTTGTTCAAAACTTGAAGTTTGGAAGGCGTTTGGGCCACTACGTCTCCACCTGTAGTCCTAAAATCCACCTCTAGATCCTCTTCTGTCCTGAAGAAGACTCGATCCTATCAAGGTGCAGGGCCAAGAGATTAATCAACCCGACTAGCCTTCAGACCTTCTTAATTTTTTTTAAACTTTTTCCCTTTCTGGATTCGGGGCTCCAGCAATACGATCGATCAAGTCTGCAAGGTTGGGGGTGTTTCTTTTCCTCCCTGCTTTGATATTTTTTTTTACAAAGCCATGTTCTTCTCTTAGAATCCCTGGATGTTGTCGATTGGTCTACATTGGTCTTTTTTTCTTCCCCTCCCTCTTTTCTTTCATCCGAATCTTCCCCTCGAATCTTTTAAACGGACATGCCTACACGTGGGAAGTTACTTGGGTGGAGAGTGGAATTTGTATGGAAGTTCCATTTTTCCTGCGGGGTGTGTGTGTTTTTTAATCGGTAGCTTCTTTTATATATATATGCACATATATATATATATATATGTATGTATGTATGTATGTATGTATGTATGTGTGTGTGTGTGTATATATATATATATATATTTGTGTGTTAGGTTTTTAAGGGCTGATTAATAAATAGATTGTAAGAGACCAGGATGGATCCATTTCGGACTTATTAGCCCTCTTCAGCTGGCCATACTCCTTCTACTGGAGTATGGCCAGCTGAAGAGGGCTAATAAGCCCGAAATGGATCCATCCTGGTCTCTTACAAGCTATTTATTAATCAGCCCTTAAAAACCTAGCACATATCTAAAAATAATAATAATAATTATTATTATTCGCACAACAGTAATCTCATGGCTCTCTGCCCAGATGGTCTCTGGGTTGAGCCGAAAGGCAGAGAAGGAAGATAGTTTGTCTCCTCCCTTAAAGGGCCCCCCGAACAGGAGTTGTGGAAATATTCTCTTATGTATATATATATATATATATACACATATACATACATACATACATACATATATCTACGGTATATAGTATCTATCTCTCCAAAAGCATTGCATCTCTTTACGGGTAGACAAGGAGAAGTGTATGGATTTCCCCCTCCCCCCCCCACTTTTGACATTTTAATAGGTACTTTCTATTATCAACTTTGCAGTGTTGCATTTAACTTGCCTTAAAAGGTGGAGAGAGAAATTTAGCATTTGCACTTAGCAAAAAAAAAAAAAAGAGAGAGAGAAAGAAATTAATTTAAAGGAGCAAAGTCCTATCAATGGAAGAGTTGCATGTTCTACAACTTTGTATAACATAGCTGAAAACTAAAAAACTAAAAATAAAAATGAAAGAAGACCCAAAATCAGGAGAGGGGGGGAAAAAAAGAATATTTTTCTTTACCCTTCTGGTAGGAAACTGTTCTAATCCGCGTGTAAAAAGTATCTGTATTATATTGTAATTTCGAATTTTTTTGTTTTTTTTGTTTTTTGTAATTAAAAGAAAATTTGTGCTCCCTGTTTTGTTTCTGGCGTATCCTGGTTTCCGTGGGAGGATGGGTCCCGAAGAGAAGGCCTTAGCCGTCAGCTATGCCAGATGGGGTCGGGGGCTGCTGTCTGCAAATGTTCAAATCCATGCAGTTCCAAACAGTCGCTTGTCCTGGGTGGAAACGACGGGAATTTTATCACAAAAAAGAGGAAATTATTTGTTGAAGAGCCCCGGTGGTTAGAATGCAGCATTGCAGGCTAATTCTGCCCACTGCCAGGAGTTCGATCCTGAGCAGCTCAAGGTTGACTCAGCCTTCCCTCCTTCCGAGGTGGGTAAAATGAAGGACCCAGATTGTTGGGGGCAAGAGGGGCTGACTCTGTAAACCGCTTAGAGAGGGCTGTAAAAGAACTGTGAAGTGGTATGTAAGTCTAAATACTATTGCAGGCAAACACTGCCAGATTGTCAGGAGTTCGATCCTGACCAGCTCAAGGTTGACTCAGCCTTCCATCCTTCCAAGGTGGGTAAAGTGAGGACCTAGATTGTTAGGGGCAAGAGAGGCTGACTCTGTAAACCGCTTAGAGACGGAGCACAATGAAGCGGTATACAAGTCCAAGTGTTATTGCTATTAAATACTCACACAATGGACACAGGTAATCCTTGCCTTTATGACCACACTTGGCTCCCAAATTTTTGTCGCGAAGTGAGACATTGGTGAATTTTGCCCCCGTTTTACCACCTTTCTTGGCACGGTCGTTCAACGAATCACTGCCGTCGTATTGCTAGCCTCACCAATTCTTAAGTGAGTCCAGCTTCCCTACTGACTCGGCTGGTCAGGAAACGGGATCGCATCTCCTCAGGGCACAGCAACGGTCCGAAGGATGAACCCATCGGCAAGCATCTGAATTTGGAACCGGGGGGGGGGGGTGTCGCTGCGAAGGTCACAGCGATGAAAAAAGGCTCCTAGGTCCCATTCTTCAACGCCTTCAGTTGGAACTGCAAGACGGTCATTAAACGAACTCTTGTAAATCGGGGGACGGGGACGACACACCGTCTGTAAGTGATTTTAATCACAATCGCCACAAGGATGAGGGAGGTGGGAGCCGCTAGGCTACCTCGCTGCTTCTGAGCTCCTAATCTGGGATAAAGAGGAGGGGCTGTTTGGTGAGGATGATACTGCCCGCTGGGGCGGTGAAGGCGGGGGGGGGGAATTCACCCCTTAAATGAAGGGGCAGCTGCGGGTAGAAAAATGACACGGCTGTCTTGACAGATTAGCTTCGCGTTGTCAACGCGAAGTGTCAACCTGTCTTCCCAGCCTGGTGGAGTGCCGCCGTTGGGGAATCCCGTAAGCTGATCCCCTGCATAAAATTGCCGGCGAATGCTTTTCTTTCTCCTCTCCCTCCCACAGCTCTGTGAGGGTCTTCCTCCCCCCTTCCCTCCTCAAATTCTTCCCCAGCCATCTCTCCTTGGTCCCCCATGCTTGATTGGGTCTGTAGGGGATGCTGGGTGCCCCCTCCCCCCGAGCTTGGCCGTTTTCTTGCAGACCTGACTAGGTCACATCATCCGTGCTAGAAGAGAAAGGTTGGTGAAGAGGAGGACTAAGGGCGGTTTAATGCTCTCTGAGCTTGGTTTTCATGGGAGACGTTTCGTGACCCTACTAGTAGGTGATGTCAGTGCTAGAAGGGAGCAAGTCTTGCCCTCTTTTTATACAACTTGTCTTGTGTCCTGTCGGTGTTGATGGAAGTGTTGACAACACCCTAATCCAGGGGTCTCCGACCTTTGCAACTTTAAGTCTGAAGGACTTCAGCTCCCAGACTTCTCCAGCCAGCAAAGCTGTCAGTGTCAGGGCCTGGGCCAGGGGTCTCCAACCTTTGCAACTTTAAGTCTGAAGGACTTCAGCTCCCAGACTTCTCCAGCCAGCAAAGCTGTCAGGGCCTGGGCCAAGGGTCTCCAACCTTTGCAACTTTAAGTCTGATAGACTTCAGCTCCCAGACTTCTCCAGCCAGCAAAGCTGTCAGTGTCAGGGCCTGGGCCAGGGGTCTCCAACCTTTGCAACTTTAAGTCTGAAGGACTTCAGCTCCCAGACTTCTCCAGCCAGCAAAGCTGTCAGTGTCAGGGCCTGGGCCAGGGGTCTCCAACCTTTGCAACTTTAAGTCTGAAGGACTTCAGCTCCCAGATTTCTCCAGCCAGCTTTGCTGAACTTTGGGAGCTGAAGTCCTTTAGGCTTAAAGTTGCAAAGGTTGAGGACCCCTGCCCTAATCAACACCCTTGATCAGGGTGTTGGACAGCCTAATGGAGGAGCCACCAAGAATCCTCCCACCAACAGTGACCAAACAAGCCAAGAGCAAAACCAGCTCTCTTCTAGCACTGATGGTGATACCTAGCTGGGCCATGAAATGTCATCAAGAAAACAACCAACCTATTAAAACAGTTGGTTGTTTTCTTGATGATATTTCATGGTCGGAAGGGATCTTGTAGGTCATCTAGTCCAACCTCTCCACCCAAGCGGGAGACCCGACACCATTTCTGGCAAATGGCAGTCCAGTCTCTTCTTGAAAGCCTCCAGGGATGAAGCTCCCCACCACTGGTGTCCCATGGGGTCGATTTGTTCTCGTGATCAAAAAATTTTTTTCTCCTTATCTCCAGGTTGAATCTCTCTCCTGGATCATGTTTCGCCCAGGAATTCCGCGTAATCACAAGGCAGCGATGAAAGTTTTGATTTATTGATGAAAGTTTTGATTTATTTTTCTTTTTAAAAAGGAAAAAAAATCCGGTGTCATTGGGAGGCTGATTAAAATCTGATTTTTTTTTTGAAAGGGAATTCTCAAGCGTTTTCCTTGGGCATCCGTTTCTGTCTTCTGTTTCTTTTATTCACTGTCCTCTCGCCCTCCTTCCCTGCCATCCTTCCCCCTGGCTGTTGCATTTAATGACGCCCGAGAGAATTGGGCACGGGTCAGCAGGCAGCAGCTGAGCCAAGGTTCAAAACCTCTCTCAAACCCCGAGGATGCGGTTAATTGCTCTTTAAGAAGGAAGCGAAGGTAATTGCCTTGGATGGAGGGGGGGAGAAGAAGAGAATTTAGTGGTGGTAACTGTGAATATTTGAACCTTAATAGCCGTTTCTTCTAGCCTGAGTCATCCCATGGAAGCATGCCCAGGCCTTTGTAATAAGGGAAGTGTAATTCTTTTAAAATATATATATATATATTTATATAGCCAGCCTGTCTCACCCAACTGACTCAGGGTGGCTTAGAAGATTTTTTTTTTAAAACTGCCCCCCCCCCTCTATTCAAGAATAAACTTGTTAAAAATTAACCACCCATTGCAACCAACTCATCTTCCTCCTTTGATCCAACATGTCTTCAGATTTCACAGTTTTCTCTCTTGTTGTGGCACTGCCACCCCCCAAAAGCTTTCAATTCCAGGTCTTTGCATGCAGTGGCCACCTTGTTATAAAGAGCAAGGACTTTGTTGCAGGAACTGGGCATGGCTGGTCTAGTGAAGAGAAGGACCAGGGGAGACAGGAGAGCAGTGGTCCAATATTTGAGGGGCTGCCCCAGAGAGGAAGGGGTCAAGCTGTTCTCCAAAGCACCTGAAGGCCAGACAAGGAATAATGGATGGAAACCCAACAAGGAGACATTCAACCTGGAAACAAGGAGACATTTCCTGACAGAACAATCAACCCATGGAAGAGAAGTTCGGACATTGTGGGAGCTTCATCACTGGTGGCTTTTAAGAAGAGACTGGCCTGCCCTCTCTCAGGAATGGTGCAGGGTCTCCAGCTTGGGAGGGGTTGGACTACATGACCTTCAAGGTCCCTTCCAACTCTGTTAATCTGTTAAACACTGCATGCTTTTAAGAAGAGATTAGACTGCCATTGGTCAGAAATGGTGTAGGGCAGCATAGCTGGCTGGGGAATTCTGGGAGTTGAAGTCCACCAGTCTTAAAAGAGCCGACTTTGCAGACCCCTGGTGTAGGGTTTCCTGCTTTTGGGGGGGGGTTGGACTAGATGACCTCCAAGGTCCCTTCCAACTCTGTTAAATCTGCATCCCCTTTTGCCCCATTTTTTTTTATCCACCAAGCAAGGAAGGAAGAAAGGAGAGGGAAGGGAGGAGAGGAAGGGAGGAGGAAGGAAGGAAAAGAAAGAATGGTGAGAAAAAAGAAAGAAAAAGTTTATTAAACATCAAAGCACAGAATAGGGGACATGCAAAATGAATTTTGAACCCAGCACTTAAAAAATAATAATAATTTAAGAGAGCGCCTTTCTCTTTCGCTCCTTCTGGGCTCCCGTCGTTCTGCAGCATTTGAAGGAAGTTTAAACTTGTTTTTTTTTTAAATAAAAAAAAACCCTTCCCTGCATTATTCAGAAGTCGACTTCAAGAGAATACCAGCCACTCCTCCCTTTAATGGTGGCTAAGATAAACTGGGTTTCTCGTTCTGCTATCTCTGGAGGGAAAAAAAAAACGAAATTGGGGAGCGGGGGTGGGGGGAATTGGTCTGAAGTAGCAAGGAGGTTGCTGCAAATCGGGCTTCTCCCCCCCCCCCCCCCTCGTGAGGACTGCACGTCCCCATTTTCCATCTTCCGGGCAAGATGCTCCAGCAGGCCTCATCGCCATGGCAACGGGAAGGCCTCATCCATCAGCAGCCCGGCTTTTATTAAGAGTCAGCTGCTGCAGCTCTGCAGCCCCTTGTGGGGGGCTGATTTGCCTTGGGAAGGAGCTAAAACCACGCTTATAAGACCCTCTGGCAAAGCCGCTGGGTTAAACTACAGGCGCCCCTCAACGTACGACCACAACGGAGTTCCAAATGCATGTTGTTAAGTGAGGCTCAGCGGGCTGAGACGGTAAGCCGGTTCCTGGCCGTGATGCAGCCCCACTGGAACGAGGCCCTCTGGCTCTTCGCCACCAGCGGCCCTTCCCTCCAGCCTTCGCCCAAAGCCCCCCACCCGGAGGCTGAAGCAGACCCCAAGTGGGAATTTCTGCCCCCCTCCGACCCCCACAAAAAAGACCCCGAAGGGGGAGACTCTCTGCAGCCACACAAGCGTTCATTGCACGTCTCCATCTCAGGGGCCGTAGTGCAATATTAAAAAAGCAAATAATTTTTCTGCGGACCACCAGTTGTTGACTGCAGCTCTAAAGGATGTAGCTTTGGAACTAAGTCTCAAGCTGGTTTCAAACATCCCATAATGGGGGGTTCCTGGGTGCTCCTCTTGAGCTTGATGGTTTCCTTGCAGACGTCTCATGGCCCAACTAGGGAACACCATCAGTGCTAAAAGGGAGTGGGTTTTGCTCTTTGTTTATATCCAAGTGGCTTTCCCCGCTTGTGAAAGGGTTCTTTGTGGTTCTTTGTGGTTCCTTCACTAGGCTGGGGCTTATGGGATTGGGAGTTCCTTGATTGGGTCATTGTTTATTGCTTGGTGTTAACCCACTCGCACTGTTGTGGCTTACAACTCTACAAAGAAGAAGTCCTTCCCTAAACGAATGCACATTTGTGATAAACATATTGTGTTTTGTGTACCTTGCTAAGCTAAGCTGCCTCCTGTAGGGATCAGTATTTAAATATTGAAATCAGGGTTTAAAGTATCCGCAGCTCAGATTTCCCAAAGTAGCCCCTAAAATAACCAAACACGCAGCCAACCGTTTTTAATATCTGTATGCAGGTTTTTATTATTTTGTCAATTCTCTTCTCCATTTGATGCTTCTTATACAAATGGCACTTACAAAAAAAAGTGTTTTTAAAGGAGGGGGAAAAAAATTAACTAAACATATCAGGATATGAGATGCTTTTCATAGCCACAATAGTCAAGGAAATAGAAGGCAAGGATTCTTGACTGAAAAACTATTACTAGGAGGAAAGGCAGTGAGGTGTAACATGATCCAAATCCCACCAGGTGGGCAAAAGAGACACAGGAAAACAAGACAGACTCTGGGAGGCCAACTGGGTAGCCATCTCTGCTCCCCAAATTGTGGTTTCTTTCACAAGCTTAAGGCTTCTACAGTTTCCAGAACTTCAGCGCAGTCCAGTTAAGATTCCCAGGCGAACCCCAGCCCCCAAAAACCCTCTTTCACTCATAAGGCAAATAATTCCCATTGTTATAAAGTTGGAGCACCGATTCCTATCGAAGTCACCTTATGGTTGGTAGGGTGTGGGTGCTTTTTGTTAAGGCTTGGGACGTGGTCCCTGCTGTGCCCCCCCTTAAGTTAATCAAAAACCCAACAACCCCTTGGAAAAAATTGGCCAAGCCCTCCCTCCCACTCCCTGCTTTCCGTAAAGTTAAGCGCGTTTAAGCAAATACAAATTTGGATCTTACAAATTCATGGATTTGGGTTAGAAAGAGAGCACCATTTCAAGCGAAGTCCCCCCCCATGGGCTTCAGGGGTAAATCCGGGGTCTGCTTGGCCTAAGGAAGCAGAGATTAAAACCCCCAAGAAGGCATCAACGCACCGGACAACGACAACAAAATAATAATGAAATAAATCCACACAAAACGTGTGGACTCCTTGGGACTTCCCAAAGAGCGAAGCAAGGTCTTAACAACGATCGAAGTTGGTCTAGGCCAAAACAACGAACCTAGCAGAGCAGCTAAGTTAGGTTGGGCTCGGAGATCGCAAGTTGATCTAAGTCAAGAGAAGACTTTTCCTGTTCAACTTTCTATGTTTTTGAGGTTCTGCGGGCGGGGGGCGGGGAGGGGGGAAGTGCGGGATTTACAGAAGCAGACCCGGTGGGTCACGAGATGATGCTGTGGTCCCGACTTGAGGAGGCCCTCAACGTAGCTTGTCGAGAGAAGAGATGAGATACGGGGTAGCTGCTGAGATGCAGAAGCCAGAAATGGCTACGTTGACTCAAAAGAGTTTACAATTTGGGGGTGGGGGTGATGGGGGGAAAGAGGGCGGCGAGATGAGAAGACGACAAATATTCCAGTTCAGGTCAACAGGTAGAAGGATGCAGCGGGCATGTATTGTGCAAATGATGCTAATTTAAGGGACACAGAGAAGTTGACGATGGAGGATTCTCCCTGAAAAGTTCGTGGACGCGCAGCATGGCTTCCTCTCTGCTTGGCCCACTCCTCCCGATACCTTCCCCTCATCTCGTCTTCCATAACCTACCCAAACCTACCAAGACATTTCAGTGGGAGGTTCTTGGGAGGAAAACCAAGGGAGACCCAGTCCTCCTGCGGACTGATCTGTGTCACGACTAACTTCCTGTTCAAGTCTCCATTGTCGGTTGTATCAGCTGCCGGGAGGGAAGCCGTCCTCCATCAGGGATGAACCGTGAAGAGAATCAGAGGAGATGTCGAGATGGTTCTCCCCCAGCCAAGGCAAGAAGGAGAGGGGAAAAGGAGACGCAACTCAACGCCTTGGTCTGATGCATCCGTCCGTAAGCAACCGCTTCACGGTGGTCCTGGCCTGCTCTAACGAAATGCTAAGACACCTGCCCACCCATCCCCCCAAATGATGAGAAAGGTACAAAGGGTACAAAATGATGAGAAAGACACAAAGGGAAATTCGATCAGGGTTGCACCTTTCTGGGAGAAAGGGAAAGGAACCATAAGGCAACATCAATGGCTTCTCGGCATGTTTTGGAGAGATGTTTAGAGATATTTGGGGGTGGCAGAAGAGTGGAAGAACCAAGGAATTCGCTCGGATCTTTTGAGGATGAGATGAACGTGCGGAGGTCCAGCATGAGGTTCCATTCAGGGGGATAAAGCAGCTTGTTTGGTCTGTGAGCATCAAGACAGACCTTCTGTCCTGCTTGGGTAGCTCTCCTTAAGATTCACACCTTGACTCTCTCTCCTCCCTCCCTCCCTCCTTCTCTCATCCCAAGGGATGACAAGACACGCTGAGCGGACTCTTCTTCTTCTTCTACCTTCGCTAGAGAAGGAGAGACGAGTCACTTAAAAAGCCAAGAGAGAGAACTCTTCATTCCTACGGCAGAAGATATCTCAGCTCGAACTGGAAAGCCCAGCTGAGGACAAGAATATGGACGCCCACCTACACCGAGACGGAAAGTGGGGCCCCGAAGAGGCGAAATCCTCCAGGTTTTCCAAAGTGGGCTCTTGCTGAGCTCAATACTAGCTCTTCCTGAAGACCCCACCCACCCACCCTTCTCAGGAGGAGAACCTAAGAGATGGGGAAGAGTGGAGTGGGGCACGTTTTCCAATTCCAAGGATGAGAAAGAAATATATTCCTTTTCGATTCGGAACTGAATTGATTCCAATTCAGGCCAAAAGGAGAGATGCGTGCATTCCCCCCACCCAATTCCCCTTCTTCCTCCCCGTTAGGCGAGAGCAGGGCATTTTCTGCAGACCAAGGATGGTTTGTATTCTTCTTCCAGTTTTAGATGAGCTCACGTAACAAAGGGTGGAAACAAGGAGGAAACTCAACTTAAAACAACAACGACAACAACATGGCAGACCGAAGGCAGCAGGCCAAGTCTGGGAGACAGAATCCCTCTGTTTTTGAAAAAGACACACCAAAGGAAATTCCTGCAGGAAGTTGGCAACCGGGGGAAGGGGAAAAAAAGGAAGTGGGGGAGAGGAGGGGGAGAGAAGAGGAAGCGTAGAGAGAAGGAGGGAAAGAGACTAAAGTGCGTTTAATACTCCCAGAGGGTGGAAGGTTCAATGGCGTCGGCGGAGGCTTTGAGGACCCCGGCGTGGTCGCCCTTCAGGTATTTGTCGTTGACTTTGATGGCTACCTTGTTAAAGTCGCAGAACTCGAAGAAGAAGTCCACGGGAGAGTCGCTGCTGCTGGTGATGGATGCCTCGTTCCCCACCATCCAGTATTTCCCGGTGGAATCTGCAAAGGAGAAGGGGAAGAGGGGGAGGTGAGCTGGGCGCAAAGGATCAGGACCGTTTGAAGGGTTGCAGCCTAGAAGGCTTACTCAAGGCTACTGTAGTGGCCTGTCGGCCGCCTCCAAGACCAAATCAGAGGAGGAGGAGGAGCGGGAGTCAGGGGCAGCATCAAGGCAACCTGAGAGCTGCGAGGGGGAAGAGGGAATGGAGCTGGAAGAGAGACAGAGATGGAGCCTGGGCCCTCCATCAGCCCTCAGATGGGGAGTCTACAGCCCCCAGGTCTGGAGGTGGCTGATGAGGAAGAGGAGGAACAGCTGGGTCCAATGCCTGACGCACGGATGCACAGAAGGCAGAGGAGAGGAGAGCAGAGGAAATCTATGGGCCGGTCCTTGGGATAGAACAGCCATTGCTGCTAGTGAAACCCCACTGTAACTCTGGGCATAAAAGGCAGGGGGCAGAGATGAATAGATGTGGCAGAGGAGAGGAGAGCACTGGACATCTATGGGCCAGTCCTTGGGACGGTAGTTCAACCTGCCTTAACGCAAACTCCCTACTTTCAATCTCAACTCCTCCAGGACAGGAGGTAGAAGACATCACTCGCCTTTTCTGGACTTTGGTGTCCATAATCCTCCCAACCGATGTGTGGCTAAGAATTCTGGGAGCTGACAACAGACTTCAGTAGGGCAACTGGTTGGGGAAGACTGACCGATGCCCTAAGGCAGAAGTCTTCAAACTTTATTGGGAAAAGTTTTTCAATAATCGCGCCTCGGATAAACCTCATTGGCTACGATACTGCCACTGCGCAAAGTCTTCAAACTTGGCAACTTTAAGACCTGTGGACTTCAACTCCCAGAATTCTCCAGCTGGAGAATTCCGGGAGTTGAAGTCCACAAGTCTTAAAGTTGCCAAGTTTGGGGGACCCTTGCCCTAAGGAGAGTCTTCCTCACGGCCAGGTAGAGCCCTTACCTTTGATGTTGTAGGCACCATCGTTAAACTCCAGCTGAAAGATATCGTAAGAAGATCGATTGCAATCTAAGGTGCCCGTCATCTTCCGACAGCCGATGAAGCCATGTTCTCCACGGAAAACAATGATGGGCCGATTAATCAGCTTCATGAGGAACTGCTCGGTCTCACCTACCATTGGAGAAAACGGAGGGAACGAGGCGATATTTACCAGGAAACCAACTTCCTTCCACCCATATCCAGGTTAGCTCCAATCGCCTCAACTCAGGATGGCCACATTTTTAACCAGCAGACGCTCCCACCATGATACACCCCTGGCTTCTCCTGATAAGGTAAAGGTTCCCCTCGCACATATGTGCTAGTCGTTCCTGACTCTAGGGGGCGGTGCTCATCTCCGTTTGAAAGCCGAAGAGCCAGCACCGTCTGAAGACGTCTCCGTGGTCATGTGGCTGGCATGACTCAACGCCAAAGGAGCACGGAACTCTGTTCCCTTCCCACCAAAGGTGGCGCCTATTTTTCTACTTGCATTTCTTAACCTGCTTTCGAACAGCTAGGTTGGCAGAAGCTGGGACAAGTCACGGGAGCTCG
Source organism: Rhabdophis nuchalis (assembly GCA_039707465.1). Classification (NCBI taxonomy): domain Eukaryota; kingdom Metazoa; phylum Chordata; class Lepidosauria; order Squamata; family Natricidae; genus Rhabdophis; species Rhabdophis nuchalis. The sequence goes on along the minus strand of CM077652.1, from coordinate 22,263,497 downwards.
CTCCGTTATGTGGCGCTCGGGATTCGAACCGCCGAACTGCCAACCTTTCTGATCGACAAGCTCAGCGTCTTAGCCACCGAGCCACCACGTCCCATCTGACAGAGGCAAAGAAAGCACTTACTGGCTGTTTCGACTGTAGCAGCAAGTTGCCCATTCTTCTTGGCAGTGACGTATTTGCCGTTGGCAGCTTTCAGAGTGATACGCCGGTCACACCACTCAATGTCGAAGTAGCAGTTGGCATTCCTGCTGGAGCAAAGAAAGTTTGAGAAGGACCTTTTCTGTCGTGGCACCAGGGAAGACCCAAAGGCCAACATTCCCCAGTCCCCACGCCTTTCTCAGGACCACAATGAAGCCAAGAATGGTTTTGGCACTCCTTGAGTCGATGGGGGTAGCTTTCTCCCAATTTCTCCACGCACTTCTGAAAAAAGGAGGTATTAATTGTCCCGCTGTGGCCTCTGGAGAGCATGAGCCATCTCTACAAGCTTAATAGCGCTAGCAATAGCACTTAGACTTATATACCGCTTCACAGTGCTTTTACAGCCCTCTCTAAGCGGTTTACAGAGTCAGCCTGTTGCCCCCAACAATCTGGTTCCTCCTTTTACCCACCTTGGAAGGACGGGAGGCTGAGTCAACCTTGAGCTGGTCAGGATCGAACTCCTGGCAGTGGGAAGAATTACCCTGCAATACTGCACTCTTAACCACTGCACCACCACAGCTAATTAGCAGTAGCCCTTAGACTTATATACTACTTTGTCGTACTTTTACTGTCCTCTCTAAGCGGTTTATAGAGTCAGCCTGTTGCCCCCAACAATCTGGGCCCTCATTTTGCCCACCTCGGAAGGACGGGAGGCTGAGTCAACCTTGAGCCGGTCAGAATCGAACTGCTGGCAGGGGGCAAAGTTAACCTGCAACACTGCAGTCCGCTGAAGCAGCTTGCAGCACTGCACTGCGCCACCTCCGCTCTACTTAATGGCCAATGAGTTGAGTCTTTTCCAGCCCAGGGTCATTTTTCCCCAGATTTATTTATTTTCTTAAGCATTGAGCAAATCAATGTTTGTGGCCCAGCACCGTAGACGTACCCAAAACATTTCGAATTTGAAAACGAAGATTGTGTCAGGCATTCTGGATGTGTTTGGCGTTTGACGCTGTTGGACATCAAATTCAGAAGCCTTCCAGAACAGTCAAAGCAAGTTATTTTGGCCTCAGATGCTATTTTATTTTTTTTTGTTTTTGCACAAGGGCTGTTTTAAGTTCACCGTGTTCGAATTATTCACCCTTGGGAGCAAGTAGTGTTTCTGTGCATGTGCCTGACACCACCTTGATCGAACACTTCGTATTTTGGAAATTAAAACCCCATTCCCCACAGGACCAGTGGCTGGGCTCCTCATGGTAAACTATCGGTTATTTCAACTACTTGGTTGAATAAACAGTGGGATGCCTTCAGCAGGTTCAAGCAAGCAATTTGTTCTGATCTGGGCTTCCTCTAAAAGCACGAAGCAGATTCCTGATCCCCACAAAACCTCCTTTTATTAAACAAATGTGAATTCCTCTCCTTCATATTCAGCCAAGACCTGGCAAAGAGTCTTTCAAAGGAGTATTTATGACCACAGACCTTATCTATCTTGGAAAGCTGCCCTGCAAATATTTCCCAAATGAGGCGCTGTGCAAGGAAAAGCTGGGCACAGAGTCTCTGAGATTCACGGACAGATCTTCACACTCCTGAAAGGAATCTAAGGACCGAACAAATGGTCTCCTGCAAACTCCACTCCCCTTTCGCTCCCCTTTTATTTCCTATGGGAGCGGCCATTCATCGTCCACCTGTGGCCTTCCTCCTAAGTCAACCCCTGTTCTTTAGCTATTCCCTTCGTCTGGCAACTCTGCGCATGCGCACACTGGGAACAGGCTCCAGCTGTTCCTCTGCCTCACTGCTGTCTGACTCCGATGGCCTCTGATCATTGCCAGATGGCTCGGCCCGTGTCTCTGCCTCTGATGCAGAGCCCTCGACCGAGCCTTCCCCAGACTCCAGGACTGGCCCAGATTCCTCCCCAACCCTCCCCACTGTCCGACTCTGCTGCCAGCTCCAATGGCCACTGGCGGGCCACAACCTCAATTTAAGGGCTTAGCGCAAAGCAAGAACTCAAACGCACAACCCATTGCCACACATTTCCTAGCAACCTTGGAGTAACTGGAACTCACTTAGTCGAGGCAGTGGATTGGACCCCACCGTTGGAGGTCAGAGTCCAGTATTTCCCAGTACAAGTCCTGAAGGTGCATTTCTTGGTCTCTTTGCTGATTTCCATCTGGAAAGTTTCCTGATCACCCTCTTCATCTTGGTTGGCTGAGAGATCGATCCCTAGAAGGAGAGACACAGACGGCGGAGGGAGTCAAGGCCAGCCCTTGTAGGCCCGCCAGGTTCTGGAGAACCGGTAGCGGAAATTTTGAGTAGTTTGGAGAACCGGCAAACAGGCAGGCCACGCCCCTGCTGCCTCCCACCCGATCTTCTTTTGTTGACCTGAACAGGAGAAGGGAGCTGGAAAGCAGGTTAGTGGGTTGGGGAGGGAAGGGGGATTTTGCAGTGTCCTTCCCCTGCCACGCCCACAAAGCCACACCACGCCCACAAAGCCCATGTCCACAGAACCGGTAGTAAAACATTTTGAATCCCACCACTGATCCAAAATCTTATCTGTCTTTACAGGTAGCTTAGCAAGGCTGGGGAATTCTGGGAGTTGAAGTCCCCAAGTCTTAAAGTTACCATGGATGGCTGGGGGATTCTGGGAGTTGAAGTCCACAAGTCTTAAAGTTGCCATGGATGGCTGGGGAATTCTTGGAGTTGAAGTCCACAAGTCTTAAAGTTACCATGGATGGCTGGGGGATTCTGGGAGTTGAAGTCCCCAAGACTTAAAGTTGCCATGGATGGCTGGGAAATTCTGGGAGTTGAAGCCCACAAGTCTTAAAGTTACCATGGATGGCTGGGGAATTCTGGGAGTTAAAGCTCACAAGTCTTAAAGTTGCCATGGATGGCTGGGGAATTCTGGGAGTTGAAGTCCACAAGTCTTAAAGTTGCCACAGTTGGAGACCCCTGGTTTAGACTCTCCTCAAAGCTAACACATCTAACCGCCACCGAATTCTGGAAGTCACAGTCCACGCATCTTACAAAGCTGAGAAACGCTGCCTTAAGCTAATGCTGACTTGATCTTGTAGAAGAGGAATAAGGATGACAGGGCTGAAAAACCCATGGATGGAGGGGGAATTCCTCAAGTTGAAGTCCCCAAGTCTTAAAAGCTGCCACAGTTGGGCACCCTAGTCAAAAGACCCTGATCATCCCCAGGGAGGAATCTAAGGGGGGAAAATGCTTCATCGGCAGCCACTGCGGCTTCCTCAAAATTCACACGGCCGAACACCAACTGTTCACATGCTTGGCAAGTCCCACTCTTGAAATTCCTCACAGTTCAGATTTGCATCCTCAGCATTTCTGTCTCGGGCTCCAACGAACACAGAAAAAAAAAACCCCAACAAAACCCTCCAGAGACAGCCAGCTAAAGAAAAGATGACAAGATGGCAGGAACCCCGTAGAGCCCCATAAAGGTCTCCAACCTTTGCAACTTTAAGTCTGAAGGACTTCAGCTCCCAGACTTCTCCAGCCAGCTTTGCTTTGCTGGCTGGAGAATTCTGGGAGCTGAAGTCCTTCAGACTTAAAGTTGCAAAGGTTGGGGACCCCTGCCGTAGAGAGAAGAGAAGAGAAGAGAAAGAGGTGGAATGGCGTGCCGTTGCCCCAACGTCTAAGCTAACCCCACGGAGAAGAGCCGAAAAAGTAGCAAGACGCCATCCTGAGATTCCCCAGGAAAGCAACCAAGGAATGAAGTGTTGATACCACTTTAAAAGGCCTTGGTAAGGCCACATTTGGAATGTGGCGTCCAGTTTTGGTTGCCACGATGTAAAAAAAAAGATGTGGAGACTCTAGAAAGAAAGCAGAGAAGAGCAACAAAGAGGATGAGGGGGACAGGATGCTCAAACATATGAAGAATGGTTGCAGGAACTGGGTAGGTCTCGTTTACTCCAAAGAAGGACCAAGGGAGACATGATAGCAGTCTTCCAGTATCTCAGGGGTTGCCACCAAGAAGAGGGAATCAAACTATTCTCCAAAGCAGCTGAGAGCGGGTAAAATGAGGATCCAGATTTTTGGGGGTGAGGGGCTGACTCTAAACCGCTTAGAGAGGGCTGTAAAAGCACTGTCTAAGTCTAAGTGCTAGAAGGAAGGAAGGAAGGAAGGAAGGAAGGAAGGAAGGAAGGAAGGAAGGAAGGAAGGAAGGAAAGAAAGAAAGCAAGAAAGCAAGAAAGAAAGCAAGCAAGCAAGCAAGCAAGCAAGCAAGCAAGAAAGAAAGAAAGAAAGAAAGAAAGAAAGAAAGAAAGAAAGAAAGAAAGAAAGAAAGAAAGAAAGAAAGAAAGAAAGAAGTGGCGTTGTAGTGGTTATAATGCAGTATTGCAGGCTAACTTTGCCCATAGCTATGAAGTTCAATCCTGACCAACTCAAGGATTGACTCAGCCTTCCGTCCTTCCGAGGTGGGTCAATTGAGGACCCCGATTGTTGGGGGGAAAGAGGCTGACTCTGTAAACCCTTTAGAGAGGGCTGTAAAAGCCCTGTGAAGCAGCATATCAGTCTAAGTGCTATTGCTATTGTATAGCCCAGTAGTGGGCATACACATCCTTGGAACTGGTCTTCCCTCCGGGCAAAGCAGAGCTACCGCTATTAGAGCAGAAAATTCTGCATTATGGCCAAAGAACCAGCTCCATCTATTTCTATGGAAACTGCATACATGGAGAGAAGGCGCGCAGCATCGTGGGACAGGATGACAGGGACTTCAACCCACTCTATTTATTCAGCGGCAGCTGGATTTAGCTAAAGGCTGAGTGTGTTTGTCAACTACGCACACCCTCCCACTGCCAGTGTGTTGCCCAGGCATCTGAGCCTTCGGCACCCCCAACAAATTAAAAAAAAAACACCTTCTATAATTCAGTCCCTGGATTGAGATTTACCTCTCCAGAGCCCCATAACCTGGCCTGCATTTTCGGGATGCTTGTGGCTTTGTGTTACAACCACAAGCGTGAAATTCCGCCTTCAATTCCAAACTTGGTTTTAAAGAGGTAGATAAGGCTTGGGGAGGGAAGCGATGGCCAATCTAGACAGCCTACTAAAAAGCAGAGACATCCCCCTGCCAACACAAGTGTGTCTAGTCAAGGCTGTGGTTTTCTCAGTTGCAATGGATGGCTGTGAAGGTTGGACCCTAAGGAAGGCTGAGCGCCAAAGGATGAAGGCCTTTGAACTCTGGGGCTGGAGAAGAAGACTCCTGCATTGAGTCCCTTGGACTGCAAGGCCATCCAAGCGGTCAGTCCTAGAGGAGATCCACCCTGGCTGCTCTTTAGAAGGCCAGATCCTGGAGAGGAAACTCAAAGACTTTGGCCACCTGATGAGAAGGAAGAAGGACTCCCTGGAGAAGATTAAGGCCTTTGAGCTCTGGTGCTGGAGAAGAAGACTCCTGCATTGAGTCCCTTGGACTGCAAGGCCATCCAACCGGTCAGTCCTGGAGGAGATCCACCCTGACTGTTCTTTAGAAGGCCAGATCCTGAAGAGGAAACTCAAAGACTTTGGCCACCTGATGAGAAGGAAGAAGGACTCCCTGGAGAAGATTAAGGCCTTTGAGCTCTGGTGCTGGAGAAGAAGACTCCTGCATTGAGTCCCTTGGACTGCAAGGCCATCCAAGCGGTCAGTCCTAGAGGAGATCCACCCTGGCTGCTCTTTAGAAGGCCAGATCCTTCTCAAAGAGTTTGGCCACCTCATGAGAAAAAAGAAGGACTCCCTGGAGAAGAGCCTCATGCTGGGAACGATGGAGGGCCAAAGAAGAAGAAGGGGACGGCAGAGAAGAAGGTTGCTGGATGGAGTCACCAAAGCAGCCGGCAGGAGCTTCAATGGATTCCAGGGGATGGAAGAGGACAGGAAGGCCTGGAGGAACCTTGTCCATGGGGTCGCGATGGGTCGGACACGACTTCTCAACTAACCACAACAAGGTTTTGGAGTTTTAAAACCCCTTCAAAAGCTTGGCTTTAAGGGTTTTTTCAGGTTTTAAGTCCTTAAAAACCCTTTGGTGTTTTTTTTTTTTTTTTTTTTTAAGGATTTAAAACCCCTTTGCTGGCTGGGGAACTCCTGGGAGTTGAAGTCCACAAGTCTTCATAGTTACCAAGGTTGGAGACCTGTGCTCTGCAGCAATTCCTGGGTGCTGCCGCCCTTCTCAATTCCTCTGCAAAGCCAGAAGTGGGCATTTTTATCAGGGTGGGGTGTGAAGGGGAGGAGAGAGAGCTAGCTCCGTTCAGCTTGGACCCCAAGCAGATCCCCAGGCAGGCAGACGTTTAATTGCCAGCCTCCCGAAGGTCAGACAAAAGCGACACAGTCAGATGATTTCCCAGTGTGGCAATTAAGGAGGGGGAAGAGCTGAGGGGTGGGTGGGGAGAGGGGTGGGGAGGCCGCAGGGGAAAGCTTGACTCATCCTAGATTTTTGCAGAGAGGAAGAATTGGGGGAGGATGCAACACAAGGAAGCTGGATTTGCAGAACAGGGTTGCTTGAAATCCAAGAGTGAGTGCAGAGAAGAGAAGCCAAGAGGATTAGGGCAGGGGTCCCCAACCTTTGCAACTTTAAGTCTGAAGGACTTCAACTCCCAGAATTCACCAGCCAGCAAAGCTGTCAGTGTCAGGGCCTGGGCCAGGGGTCCCCAACCTTTGCAACTTTAAGTCTGAAGGACTTCAACTCCCAGAATTCACCAGCCAGCAAAGCTGTCGGTGTCAGGGCCTGGGCCAGGGGTCCCCAACCTTTGCAACTTTAAGTCTGAAGGACTTCAGCTCCCAGGCTTCTCCAGCCAGCAAAGCTCCCCTCCAAAACAGCAAAGCTGGCTGGAGAAGTCTGGGAGCTGAAGTCCTTCAGACTTAAAGTTGCAAAGGTTGGAGACCCCTGCTCTAAAAGGATGCGAATGCAAAGCTGGCTGGAGAAGTCTGGGAGCTGAAGTCCTTCAGACTTAAAGTTGCAAAGGTTGGGGACCCCTGGATTAGGGGACTGGAGACTCTAAAACAGGGGTCTCCAACCTTTGCAACTTTAAGTCTGAAGGACTTCAGCTCCCAGGATTAAAATTGGGGTGCTTGCTTCGCCTTGGAGGTAGCCGCACGCCGTTTTCCAGCTGTGCGCACTTCGCTTCAGGAGACCCTTCCCCAAATGAGGTTGCATGTTCCGGACCCTTTGCACGATAGCCTCCTCTCCCCCCACCCACCCCAAATAGGATGCTGCATTGACCTCTCCTCCCTCTGTAAAACAGGCCAGGAGTCGTTCAGCCCTTGTTAAAAGGGGTGCATCCCACCCATTAAAGCAGGGATGTTCAAACGTGGGAACTTTTTAAGACTAGTGGGCTTCAACTCCCAGAATTCCCCAGCCAGAGGAATTCTGGGAGTTGAAGTCCACAAGTCTTAAAAGTTCCCAAGTTTGGACACCCCTGCCTTAAGGCACCAGGAAGTAATTCAAAGGTCCCCTTTTAAAGTTTTAAGAATAGGGCGTTTCATTTTTTTAATCTCTCATCATTCCCTTTCTCCTGAACTAAGTAGACCCCCAAACCCTTTCCTTCCTCCCCCCCCCAAGAAAATCAAGGACTGCTTATTCAGCATATCCTGGTTTACGCCTGCAGTTGCAACTCCCTCTTCCTCCTTACCCCCATTTGCAAAAACTGCCCCAAGAGAACTGCCTTCCCATCAAAGCAGCAAATCAACACAACTCTGCAACAACCCCTGGGGAACACAAAGGCTGTGCGAGCCGCATCTGGCAGGTGGAAAAGAGCAGGCCCCTGTGAAGCTCAGCCTTCCTTCTTTACATGGGTCATTCTTCCACATTTGTTATTCCACTTCATAGGTTATAATACAGTGTTTGGGTTGCGTTATTTGCCATCCCCTCCGCCTGTTATAACGCCACCCCATTTCCCCTTTTTCTTCTTCCTTCTCTTCTCTACTTCCTTCCTTCCTCCTCTCTTTCCTCTTCCTTCTTCCCTTCCCTTTCTCCTACTCTTCCTCTTCTTCTTCCTTCCCTCTCTCTTCCTCTCCCTCCCACCCTCCTTTCCTCTTCCTTGCTTCCTCTTCTCCTTCCCCTTCCTTCTTCCCTTTCCTTTCTCCTACTCCTACTCTTCCCCTTTCTTCCCTCTCTCCTTCTCTTTCTCTCTCTTCCTTCTTCCCTTGCCTCTCCTACTCCTACTCTTCCTCTTCCCCCTTCCTTCCCTCTCTCCTTCTCTTTCTCTCTCTTCCTTCTTCCCTTGCCTCTCCCCTACTCCTACTCTTCCTCTTCCCCCTTCCTTCCCTCTCTCCTTCTCTTTCTCTCCCTTCCACCCTCCTCTCCTTCCCTCTTTCTTCCTTCCCTCCTCTTCCTCTCCTCCTTCCTCTCTCTCTCTTTTCTTTTTCGGTTGTTATAGGTGTCCCTTTCAAATCTCAGTTTATATTTCCTTCGGATGCTATTTCTGCCAACCCAAACATCATTTAGTATCATTTCTTATTCCTTCACCTTCGCTATCATCTAACCTATGTTTTTCCCCTTTTATATCTCGCTCTTGAATATGGACTTGTATATTTAGTCCTTTCTTTTCTGTTTTCCCCCTCTTCCCCTCTGCTTTCTCGTTTAATAGTGTAGCTCAGCCTTTCCAAGACCTGGGCAGCTGCTATTTCACGCCACGCTCCTGGCCAGAAAATAAATACCATTGCAAAGCTGAAATCACGGGACAGAGGCTAGGAGGCAGCAAATTCTGGTTCTGTCCTCTTTGCTGTCTTTTCTAGGCTCGCCTTGCCAACTAGGGTTTCACCCTTTCGGGGGTCTCTGCAGAGCCAACCAGGCTAACCGGTGCCAACTCCGGCCAGCTGCACAACTCCTGCGGATAATAAGGCCATTCATGGTGCTTTTTCCCAGGTTCACGGCTGAGCAAAAATATAAAAATAAAAATTAACCGGACTACGGTCCAGAGCCAAGTGGCCACTTGGACCGAACGGGCTGTGGGAACAGCCCAGATGCAAAAGGTGGGGACTTCCAACCCGCTCGGCTCATTATTTATTATTTATTTTTTTTTGTCGTTAGAAAGGGTGGTTAGGTCTGCAGAGCTGCCCTTCCTTCCCTACACGTCAATTACAGGGCAAAGCAGGAGTTCCCACATTGGTCTCTGGCCAGGCTGACCTAAACAGATGTTCTCTCCGACCACCAGGGATGGGAACAGATTTTTAAGGAGCGATCTCTTGACCCAAAAGATGGCAGCCTCTTGCGCTTTGAGTTCTGACCGAGGCTTCCCAAGAGCACGAAGCAAACTCCTTGTCCCTCACGGACTGTGAATTCTGCTCCTTCACTTCCAGCAAAGTCTTTCTAGGGAGGATTTACGGTCACAGACCTTATCTGGCTTGGAGAGCTGCCAGGTCGATCTCTGCAGAACTTGGCAAGGAGTCTTGGAAAGTCACAAATCAATGAAGCGAACTAATGGTCTCCTGCAAACTCCACTCCCCTGTCGCTCCTCTTTTGTTTCCTCTGGGAGGGGCCATTTATCGCCCACCTGTGGCCTTCCTCCCAAGTTGACCCCTGTTCTTTAGCTGTCTTCATCTGGCAGCTCTGTGCATGGGGCACACTGGGAACAGGCTCCAGCTGTTTGCCTGCCCCACTGATGTCTGACTCATAAGGCAGCTGATAACTGTCAGATGGCCCTGGCCCCCTCTCTGCCTCCGACACAGAGCCCTCTTCAGAGCCTCCCCCAAACTCCAGGACTGGCCCATCTTCCTCCCCAACTTCCTCACTGTCCAAATCTGCTGCCAGCTCTGCTTGGGAGCCACAACAGGAGTAGAAATCCTTCCATTCCCCACCATCCAGCGACAGCCCTGCCTTGGGCTGCAAAAATAGGGGTTCCATTCTCAGCCGGTAGAATTTATTTCTGCACAATCAAATCGAGATCAATTTGGGAGGACCTCCAGACGGATCTTAACCGTGGATCGATGTCTGCAACTCTGCATAAACGTCAATCGGAAAACGGCAAAAATAATTTTTAAAAAGTCGTTGGGTTGCAATAACGAGAGGAAGAGAGAACCGATGGGAAGGAGCCACATGATTTATAAAAAGGGAAAGGTTCCCCTCGGCCATGCGTGCCAGTCGTTCCCGACTCTAGGGGGGCACGCTCATCTCCGTTTCAAAGCCCAAGAGCCAGCGCTGTCCGAAGACGTCTCCGGGGTCAAGTGGCCGGCATGACTCAATGCCAAAGGCGCACGGAACGCTGTTCCCTTCCCACCAGAGGTGGTCCCTATTTTTCTACTTGCATTTTTGACCTGCTTTCGAACTGCTAGGTTGGCAGAAGCTGGGAGGAGTAACAGGAGCTCACTCCGTTACGTGGTGCTGGGGATTCGAACCGCCGAACTGCCAACCTTGTTTCATGTTAGGGGTTTTTTTCCCTATCGCCTACCATCTTCCAGAATCTCAGAGTGGGTGGACTGCCGGTAAGCGAGCGAGTGAAAGCTAACACATCTCATGACAAAAAAAAACGTGGGTGTTCAGCGAAAGGCAGGTGTGCAACCTCCCCCCCCCAAGGTTGAAAACAACAACGAAGGACCGCAATGCCTCTTCCTCCCTCTAACGCACCTCCCTTCTCTGTCCTTGACGCGACCCCGTTGTGCAAACTGGGAGGTTTCTTCCCAAGGTGGCAACTGGGGGGTCTTGACAAGAAAGCAGCAATTTCCTTGAGTTGGGTGGAGAACTGAACCTTCCCCAGGAGGCCAAAGCAATTCTCCACTTTGGGGAAGGGGCGGCTGGTGGTCTCCGAGCTGGGTGGTTTTCTTGCAGATGTTTCGTTATTAAAACGTTTTATGGCGCTGATGCGGTTTCCTAGTTGGGAAGGAAGGAAGGAAGGAAGGAGGGAGGGAGGGAGGGAGGGAGGGAGGGAGGGAGGGTACTTACCAATGATGTTTGCTAGTTGGGTCATGAAACGTCTTGCAAGAAAACCACCAAGCTCGGACAGCGCCAAGGAGATGGGTGGGAAGGAAGGAAGGAAGGAAGGAAGGAAGGAAGGAAGGAAGGAAGGAAGGAGGGAGGGAGGGAGGGAGGGAGGGAGGGAGGGAGGGAGGGAGGTTGGTTACCAATGATGTTTCCTAGTTGGGTCATAAAACTTTTGCAAGAAAACCATCAACCACCCGAGAGCACAAGGGGAAGGGAAGGGAAAGGAAAGGAGGAAGGGAAGAGAAAGGAAAGGAGGAAGGGAAGGAAAAAGGAAAGGAAAGGAGAAAGGGAAGGGAAAGGAAATGGAAGGAAAGGGATTGATATTAGCTAGTTGGGTCATGAAATGTCTGCAAGAAGACCACTAAGGACCCCTCAGTCCTCCTTCTCCTCCTCCAATCCCTCTTCCTCCTAGCACTGATGACGTTACCTAGTTCGGTCATGCAACATCTGCAAGGAAACCACCAAGCTCAGACAGCACCAAGGACCCCACAGTTCCACCCTGAGCCCCAAGTATTCTCTCCCCTCTGCCTAATGCCCTGGCCTTCTAGGAGGGAAGCCTCTCCATTCCAGGGACCCCCTTATTCCCTTAGCACCCCCCCTACCCCGTGCCTTCTTCCCCCACCCCTGAATGACCATCAGCTGTTTAGCGTTAGTCTCCCCTCCAGAGCCAGGCCTGGCAAATTGGACCAAGATTTCTTAGGGAGACCCACCGATCCTCTCCTCCCGACCCACGTAGGGGCTGTCCAGGAACATGTTTGAAACAGCTTCGCTCCTTCTCTCTCATTGGACTCCAATTAAAGGGGAAAAGGCTTGCTCAGAACGAGGGGCTGATGCGCCACAGACCTTGGCCATCTGCCCACCCTCCCTCCAAACCCACCCACCCCCAATTACTAATTAGAAGAGGCAATCCTATTGGGGGGGGGGGAGCTTAACAAAGACTTCTTGACCAGCCGTTGGCCATCCCTGCACCATTTCTGTGTGTTTGCTGCTGGAGGGCAGACCTCAAACCGCGCATCTTGTACGTGCTTTAGGGGAGGGGAGGCACGGAGAGAGTGGGGGTCTTTGAGGCCCATTCTTCCACATGGTTACCCTCCCCAATCCTGGCCCAAATTAAAAACTCGACTGAAGAGGCAAGCGAGTCACCCCACACTCAGACCCCAAAGTCCCCCAAATGAGTTTTGCATTGTTTGCTACAGAAACCCCCGGAGTAATTTAAGGCAGCTGAGAGTAGGGGGGGGGGGGGACGGACACGTTCAAACGTATACAAAATTTCCACGTGGTCCCCATTAGGGACAACCACCCAGAACAAAAGGAGGGGAGGGACAGGGAGGGGAGGGCAAGGAGGGAGGGGGGAGAGGAGGAGATGGATGGAAAGGACTCCCCCATATCCTGTCTCAAATCCTGTATATTTTAAAATGGGCACCCCTTGTGCCCCAGGCATGGCACAGATGGAGGTTGTTCTCAATTCACAGCCACTTGTTTAGTGATGCAGAAGATGCAGGAGGATCTGGACAAACCTGAACATTGGGCACTATCTAATAAAATGAAATTCAAGGGTGAAAAGAGTCAGGTTCTACATTTAGGCAAGAAAAACCAAATGCCCAGGGACCGTATAGGTGGTACCTCGGTCAATAGTGGTGACTGTGAAAAGGATCTCGGAGTCCTAGTGGACAACCATTGAAATAGGAGCCAGCCTTGGGCAGCAGCTGCCCAAAAAGCCAAACCAGTTCTAGGCTGCATCAACAGAGGGAGAGCATCAAGATCAGTTGAAGTGTTGATACCACTTTATAAGGCCTTGGGAAGGCCACGCTTGGAATATTTGCATTCAGTTTTGGTCGCCATGATGTAGAAAAGACGTGGAGACTCTGGAAAGAGTGCAGAGAAGAGCAACCAAGAGGATGAGGACACTGGAGACTACAACATTGAAGAACAGTTGCAGGAACTGGGTATGTCTAGTTTAATGAAGAGAAGGACCAGGGGAGACATGATAGCAGCCTTCCAGTATCTCAGGGGCTGCCCCAAAGAAGATTTGGGAGTTAAACTATTCTCCAAGGCACCTGAGGGCAGGACAAGAAGCAAGATTAGTTTCCACCCATTGCTTCTTGTCCTGCTCTCAAGTGCTTTGGAGAAGAGCTTGACTCCCTCTTCTTTGTGGCAACCCCTGAGATATTGGAAGGCTGCTATCATGTCTCCCCATGTCCTTCTTTTCCTTAAACTAGACCTACCCAGTTCCTGCAACCGTTCTTCAGATGTTTGAGCCTCCAGTCCCCTCATCCTCTTGGTTGCTCTTCTCTGCACTCTTTCCAGAGTCTCCACATCTTTTTTACATCGTGGTGACTAAACTAAATTAAATTATTGGGGATGCTTTTTGGGGACAATAAAACAACAAAATCAACTCCAACTGTGCGAAGCGAAGAATGCTCCATGCCGCCTTCTCGATTTGTCTCTCATTAAAACTGGGAACTGAACCTTTTGCTTTTTGCTTTTCCCTTTCATGGTAGAGAAAAGGCGGAGATTACAGCCCAGAGAAATAAATTTCCCAGCTGCAAAGCCCCCCCGCCCCCCGAGAGACCCTCATACCACAACTGTTGAGTACCTACAACCATCTTCTCCGTAAGGAGAACCGGATGAAAATTATGGTCCCGGAGGGGTTTTTTGGGGAGGTTGGGTTAGAGGGTGGTGGAAAAAGGATGCAACTACAAAGAATTATTTCTAACCAGAACCATTTCTGCAAATTTATTCCTCTCTGCAACTGGGGGAAAGTTAGCCCAGGAGGTCTCTTTTAAGACAAAAAAATATGCTACAAATTCCAAAAGATGATAACTTTTCCCAGCTGGATGTCTGCAGATGTGTACTACAGCTCCCAGAAGCCTTGGCCAAGATGGGCATCTCTCTGAACAGGGTGACTGCAAAAAAATCTGATTTTCGATTCTTCTCCTGGGAGATGAACAGGGTTGATCAAGGAGAGAAGCAACCTGGAATGAAGGAGGAACTTCCTAACAGTGAGGACATGGTAGAGGGCCTCCTTGAGCAGAGGGTTGGACTAGAAGACCTCCAAGGTCCTTTCCAGCTCTATTCTGTTCTGAATTCTTTAACACACCCTCGTGGTCCTCCAGAGAAACACCCTCATGCTGGAAAGCTCCTGCTGCAACCCATCCAAAAGCCCAACCTGGAGGAGATGCCTTCAAGGTGTGGCCAACAGAGATGCAGGTTGCTCCAAGCAAGGCAGAAAATCTGCTGAGAACAAGCCTTAGAACTATCTCCTTCCTTCCTTCCCTCCATCTTTCTTTCCATCCCTTCTTCCCCTCTCCCTTTCTTTCTTTTCCTTCCTTCCCTCCTTCCCCACTCCCTTTCTTTCTTTCTTTCTTTCTTCCCTCCTTCCTTCCTTTTTCTCCTCTCCCTTCCTTTCCTTTCTTCCTTCCCTCCCTCCCTTCCCTCCTTCTTTCCTTCCCTACTCCCTTCCTTCCTTCCTTTCTCTTTCTTCCTTACTTCCCTCCTTTCTTCCCCTTTCCCCCTCTCCCTTCCTTTCCTTCCTTCCCTCCCTCCCTCCCATCCTTCTTTCCTTCCCTCCTTCCTTCTTTTAAAAAAATGCTTCTTCTCCCAAGCAAAGCAAACCTAAACCTCTTTTTTTATTTGTTTAAGCTTGGAAAATTCCCAGGTCCTTCTTCCTTTCCTCCTCACTGCTGGGGGCAACCCCCCCCCCAAAAAACCCTGCCCCCCATCACCCAGGAAGGCAACTGGGAATGGCTCCTCTTGCCAAGGGCTGCTCCTCCGCCCAAGGCAGCCAGCCGCCCCATGGCACCCCACATCTGGCTTTCCAGAGCGACAAAGGATTGAAACAGGAGCCTCTCTTCCCTCTTCCCCACCCCTTGGCCCTGCCCCCCACCCCCAGCCACTGGGCTCTCTAACCTCACAATCCTGCCCTTGTTCTCCCCCCCCCCAGCTCGCCTCCTCCCCGTTGCAGGAGGACAAATATTTAACATCTGCCAAAAACAAACAAAACCCAAAAATGCTAAGAATCCAATTGCTTTTGGAGTGGGGGTTGGTGTGTGTGTGTGTGTGTGTGTGTGTGTGTGTGAGAGAGAGAGAGAGAGAGAGAAAAGAGAGGGAGAGAGGAAAAAGAGAGAGAAAGAGTGACAGACACACAGAGAGAGGGAGAAAGAGGGAGAGAAAGAGAGAGACAAACAGAGAGAGAGAGAGAGAGAAAGGGAGAGAGGAAAAAGAGACAGAGACAGACACAGAGAGAGAGAGGAAAAAGAGAGAAAGACAGACACAGAAAGAGAGAGAAAAAGGGAGAGAGGAAAAAGAGAGAGAAAGAGAGACAGACACAGAGAGAGGAGAAAGAGAGAGAGACACAGAAAGAGAGAGAGGAAGGGAGAGAGGAAAAAGAGACAGAGACAGACACAGAGAGAGAGAGGAAAAAGAGAGAAAGACAGACACAGAAAGAGAGAGAAAAAGGGAGAGAGGAAAAAGAGAGAGAAAGAGAGACAGACACAGAGAGAGGAGAAAGAGAGAGAGACACAGAAAGAGAGAGAGGAAGGGAGAGAGGAAAAAGAGACAGAGACAGACACAGAGAGAGAGAGGAAAAAGAGAGAAAGACAGACACAGAAAGAGAGAGAAAAAGGGAGAGAGGAAAAAGAGAGAGAAAGAGAGACAGACACAGAGAGAGGAGAAAGAGAGAGAGACACAGAAAGAGAGAGAGGAAGGGAGAGAGGAAAAAGAGACAGAGACAGACACAGAGAGAGAGAGGAAAAAGAGAGAAAGACAGACACAGAAAGAGAGAGAAAAAGGGAGAGAGGAAAAAGAGAGAGAAAGAGAGACAGACACAGAGAGAGGAGAAAGAGAGAGAGACACAGAAAGAGAGAGAGGAAGGGAGAGAGGAAAAAGAGACAGAGACAGACACAGAGAGAGAGAGGAAAAAGAGAGAAAGACAGACACAGAAAGAGAGAGAAAAAGGGAGAGAGGAAAAAGAGAGAGAAAGAGAGACAGACACAGAGAGAGGAGAAAGAGAGAGAGACACAGAAAGAGAGAGAGGAAGGGAGAGAGGAAAAAGAGACAGAGACAGACACAGAGAGAGAGAGGAAAAAGAGAGAAAGACAGACACAGAAAGAGAGAGAAAAAGGGAGAGAGGAAAAAGAGAGAGAAAGAGAGACAGACACAGAGAGAGGAGAAAGAGAGAGAGACACAGAAAGAGAGAGAGAAAGGGAGAGAGGAAAAAGAGACAGAGACAGACACAGAGAGAGAGAGGAAAAAGAGAGAAAGACAGACACAGAAAGAGAGAGAAAAAGGGAGAGAGGAAAAAGAGAGAGAAAGAGAGACAGACACAGAGAGAGGAGAAAGAGAGAGAGACACAGAAAGAGAGAGAGGAAGGGAGAGAGGAAAAAGAGACAGAGACAGACACAGAGAGAGAGAGGAAAAAGAGAGAAAGACAGACACAGAAAGAGAGAGAAAAAGGGAGAGAGGAAAAAGAGAGAGAAAGAGAGACAGACACAGAGAGAGGAGAAAGAGAGAGAGACACAGAAAGAGAGAGAGAAAGGGAGAGAGGAAAAAGAGACAGAGACAGACACAGAGAGAGAGAGGAAAAAGAGAGAAAGACAGACACAGAAAGAGAGAGAAAAAGGGAGAGAGGAAAAAGAGAGAGAAAGAGAGACAGACACAGAGAGAGGAGAAAGAGAGAGAGACACAGAAAGAGAGAGAGAAAGGGAGAGAGGAAAAAGAGACAGAGACAGACACAGAGAGAGAGAGGAAAAAGAGAGAAAGACAGACACAGAAAGAGAGAGAAAAAGGGAGAGAGGAAAAAGAGAGAGAAAGAGAGACAGACACAGAGAGAGGAGAAAGAGAGAGAGACACAGAAAGAGAGAGAGGAAGGGAGAGAGGAAAAAGAGACAGAGACAGACACAGAGAGAGAGAGGAAAAAGAGAGAAAGACAGACACAGAAAGAGAGAGAAAAAGGGAGAGAGGAAAAAGAGAGAGAAAGAGAGACAGACACAGAGAGAGGAGAAAGAGAGAGAGACACAGAAAGAGAGAGAGAAAGGGAGAGAGGAAAAAGAGACAGAGACAGACACAGAGAGAGAGAGGAAAAAGAGAGAAAGACAGACACAGAAAGAGAGAGAAAAAGGGAGAGAGGAAAAAGAGAGAGAAAGAGAGACAGACACAGAGAGAGGAGAAAGAGAGAGAGACACAGAAAGAGAGAGAGAAAGGGAGAGAGGAAAAAGAGACAGAGACAGACACAGAGAGAGAGAGGAAAAAGAGAGAAAGACAGACACAGAAAGAGAGAGAAAAAGGGAGAGAGGAAAAAGAGAGAGAAAGAGAGACAGACACAGAGAGAGGAGAAAGAGAGAGAGACACAGAAAGAGAGAGAGAAAGGGAGAGAGGAAAAAGAGACAGAGACAGACACAGAGAGAGAGAGGAAAAAGAGAGAAAGACAGACACAGAAAGAGAGAGAAAAAGGGAGAGAGGAAAAAGAGAGAGAAAGAGAGACAGACACAGAGAGAGGAGAAAGAGAGAGAGACACAGAAAGAGAGAGAGGAAGGGAGAGAGGAAAAAGAGACAGAGACAGACACAGAGAGAGAGAGGAAAAAGAGAGAAAGACAGACACAGAAAGAGAGAGAAAAAGGGAGAGAGGAAAAAGAGAGAGAAAGAGAGACAGACACAGAGAGAGGAGAAAGAGAGAGAGACACAGAAAGAGAGAGAGGAAGGGAGAGAGGAAAAAGAGACAGAGACAGACACAGAGAGAGAGAGGAAAAAGAGAGAAAGACAGACACAGAAAGAGAGAGAAAAAGGGAGAGAGGAAAAAGAGAGAGAAAGAGAGACAGACACAGAGAGAGGAGAAAGAGAGAGAGACACAGAAAGAGAGAGAGGAAGGGAGAGAGGAAAAAGAGACAGAGACAGACACAGAGAGAGAGAGGAAAAAGAGAGAAAGACAGACACAGAAAGAGAGAGAAAAAGGGAGAGAGGAAAAAGAGAGAGAAAGAGAGACAGACACAGAGAGAGGAGAAAGAGAGAGAGACACAGAAAGAGAGAGAGGAAGGGAGAGAGGAAAAAGAGACAGAGACAGACACAGAGAGAGAGAGGAAAAAGAGAGAAAGACAGACACAGAAAGAGAGAGAAAAAGGGAGAGAGGAAAAAGAGAGAGAAAGAGAGACAGACACAGAGAGAGGAGAAAGAGAGAGAGACACAGAAAGAGAGAGAGGAAGGGAGAGAGGAAAAAGAGACAGAGACAGACACAGAGAGAGAGAGGAAAAAGAGAGAAAGACAGACACAGAAAGAGAGAGAAAAAGGGAGAGAGGAAAAAGAGAGAGAAAGAGAGACAGACACAGAGAGAGGAGAAAGAGAGAGAGACACAGAAAGAGAGAGAGAAAGGGAGAGAGGAAAAAGAGACAGAGACAGACACAGAGAGAGAGAGGAAAAAGAGAGAAAGACAGACACAGAAAGAGAGAGAAAAAGGGAGAGAGGAAAAAGAGAGAGAAAGAGAGACAGACACAGAGAGAGGAGAAAGAGAGAGAGACACAGAAAGAGAGAGAGGAAGGGAGAGAGGAAAAAGAGACAGAGACAGACACAGAGAGAGAGAGGAAAAAGAGAGAAAGACAGACACAGAAAGAGAGAGAAAAAGGGAGAGAGGAAAAAGAGAGAGAAAGAGAGACAGACACAGAGAGAGGAGAAAGAGAGAGAGACACAGAAAGAGAGAGAGAAAGGGAGAGAGGAAAAAGAGACAGAGACAGACACAGAGAGAGAGAGGAAAAAGAGAGAAAGACAGACACAGAAAGAGAGAGAAAAAGGGAGAGAGGAAAAAGAGAGAGAAAGAGAGACAGACACAGAGAGAGGAGAAAGAGAGAGAGACACAGAAAGAGAGAGAGAAAGGGAGAGAGGAAAAAGAGACAGAGACAGACACAGAGAGAGAGAGGAAAAAGAGAGAAAGACAGACACAGAAAGAGAGAGAAAAAGGGAGAGAGGAAAAAGAGAGAGAAAGAGAGACAGACACAGAGAGAGGAGAAAGAGAGAGAGACACAGAAAGAGAGAGAGGAAGGGAGAGAGGAAAAAGAGACAGAGACAGACACAGAGAGAGAGAGGAAAAAGAGAGAAAGACAGACACAGAAAGAGAGAGAAAAAGGGAGAGAGGAAAAAGAGAGAGAAAGAGAGACAGACACAGAGAGAGGAGAAAGAGAGAGAGACACAGAAAGAGAGAGAGAAAGGGAGAGAGGAAAAAGAGACAGAGACAGACACAGAGAGAGAGAGGAAAAAGAGAGAAAGACAGACACAGAAAGAGAGAGAAAAAGGGAGAGAGGAAAAAGAGAGAGAAAGAGAGACAGACACAGAGAGAGGAGAAAGAGAGAGAGACACAGAAAGAGAGAGAGGAAGGGAGAGAGGAAAAAGAGACAGAGACAGACACAGAGAGAGAGAGGAAAAAGAGAGAAAGACAGACACAGAAAGAGAGAGAAAAAGGGAGAGAGGAAAAAGAGAGAGAAAGAGAGACAGACACAGAGAGAGGAGAAAGAGAGAGAGACACAGAAAGAGAGAGAGAAAGGGAGAGAGGAAAAAGAGACAGAGACAGACACAGAGAGAGAGAGGAAAAAGAGAGAAAGACAGACACAGAAAGAGAGAGAAAAAGGGAGAGAGGAAAAAGAGAGAGAAAGAGAGACAGACACAGAGAGAGGAGAAAGAGAGAGAGACACAGAAAGAGAGAGAGAAAGGGAGAGAGGAAAAAGAGACAGAGACAGACACAGAGAGAGAGAGGAAAAAGAGAGAAAGACAGACACAGAAAGAGAGAGAAAAAGGGAGAGAGGAAAAAGAGAGAGAAAGAGAGACAGACACAGAGAGAGGAGAAAGAGAGAGAGACACAGAAAGAGAGAGAGGAAGGGAGAGAGGAAAAAGAGACAGAGACAGACACAGAGAGAGAGAGGAAAAAGAGAGAAAGACAGACACAGAAAGAGAGAGAAAAAGGGAGAGAGGAAAAAGAGAGAGAAAGAGAGACAGACACAGAGAGAGGAGAAAGAGAGAGAGACACAGAAAGAGAGAGAGAAAGGGAGAGAGGAAAAAGAGACAGAGACAGACACAGAGAGAGAGAGGAAAAAGAGAGAAAGACAGACACAGAAAGAGAGAGAAAAAGGGAGAGAGGAAAAAGAGAGAGAAAGAGAGACAGACACAGAGAGAGGAGAAAGAGAGAGAGACACAGAAAGAGAGAGAGGAAGGGAGAGAGGAAAAGAGAGAGAAAGAGAGACAGACACAGAGAGAGGAGAAAGAGAGAGAGACACAGAAAGAGAGAGAGGAAGGGAGAGAGGAAAAGAGAGAGAGAGAGAGAAAAGAGAGGGGGGAGAGAAAGAGAGAAAGAGACAGACAGAGAGGGAGAGAGGAAAAAGAGAGAGAAAGAGAGACAGACACAGAGAGAGGGAGAAAGAGAGAGACAGACACACAGAGAGAGAGAGGGAGAGAGAAAGAGGGAGAGAAAGAGGGAGACAGACACAGAGAGAAAGAGAGAGAGACAGACACAGAAAGAGAGAGAGGAAGGGAGAGAGGAAAAGAGAGAGAGAGAGAGAGAGAGAAAAGAGAGGGGGGAGAGAAAGAGACAGGCAGACAGAGAGAGAGAGAAAAAAAGAGGGAGAGAAAGACAAACAGAAAGAGAGAGAGAGAGAAGAGAGGGGGAGAGAAAGAGAGAGACAAACACACAGAGAGAGAGAGAGAGGAAAGGAGAGAGAGAGAAAAAAAAGAGAGACAAACACACACAGAGAGAGATAAAGGGAGAGAGGAAAAAAAGAGAGAGAGAGAGAGAGAGAGAGAAAAGAGGGGGAGAGAGAAAGAGAGAGAGACAGAAAAAACCCTCAAACCAAAGGCACTGAGAGTTGTGGGGAGTGGGAGGCACCAGCCTACAGCTGCCATCACGACAATTACGTGGGTGGGGGGGGGAGGTGGGGGAGAACGCAGGGGGGGGAGGGAGGGGTTTGGGGGGGAAGGTTGAAAGATTTTGCAAACCGGGGATATTTTTGCAAAAAAAAAAAGCTCCAGGCTGCTGCCAGCCCTGAATCCCTGGCGGGAGAGAAGCAGCCCCCTCCCGCCTTTTCAACCCCCACCCCTCGCCCTCCCCCCCTCCTCCCTCCCCAGACAAATCCATTCGTGCCCAGCTTCAAGCCGCAAATCAAACTGCTGGCGCGCCCATCCCTCCCTCCCTCCCTCCTTTCCTTCCTCCCGAAGGTGGGCGCACGCCCCACAGCCCCCCCCCCACCTTCCCTCTGCTATTGACGTGTCCGCCCCCCCACCTCTTTTTCTCCTGCTCCCAATTCAACCCCCCCTCCCCTTGCATCCCCAGTTTTTGGGGAGGGGGGGAGAGAAGGGAAGGGAAACGGGCCACTTCTAGGGAGGCTTGGAAAGGATGCTGGCGAAGGATGCAGCCCCGCCCAGCCTTGGCGCATCTGCGTGCCCACTTTTCTGCCTGCAGCCCACGCCTCGCCCAATCCGGTGTCATAAAAGCCACACACACACACACCCCTCTCCACAGTCCAAGGGGGGGGGCCCTCCACCCAGAACGTCTGCGACCCCCCCCCCAAAAGGCATCAGAAATGTTGCCCTTTCGTTCTTTTGCAGCAGTGTGCCCGCCTGCCTTCCAAAGCCCCCTCCCCACAGCTTCCTTTCCGTCCTCTTGAACCCAGCCCTGACCAGCTCTGCCCCCCCCAAAGAGGGGGACAGGAGGGGGGGGCTATGACGTCAAAGGCCCAATCTAGAAATAGCCCCTTCCAGTTGAGCAGAGCCCACTGGGCAGAAAAGGGGCATTTTTGGAGCTCTCGGTGGTTGGCAGAGGGCTGGTTCTTGTCCAACGAAAGGATTAAATTCTCTCCAGTTAAAAAGAGATTTATAGCCCGGTCTTTCGATGTGGGGGGGGGGGGGGAGGTTGAAAGTGGACAGGGCACTCCCCGTTTTTCCCCCATACCGCGCCACCCCTGTGGGGTAGGCTGGGCCGAGAGCGTGTGACTGGCCCACCTCTTCTAGACCAGGGGTCCCCGACCTTTGCAACTTTAGGTCTGAAGGACTTCAGCTCCCAGACTTCTCCAGCCAGCTTTGCTTTGCTGGCTGGAGAAGTCTGGGAGCTGAAGTCCTTCAGACTTAAAGTTGCAAAGGTTGGAGACCCCTGGTCTAGACTACAGCAGGGGTTGCTAATCTGGGCCAATTTAAGATGGGAGGACTTCAACTCCCAGAATGCTGGCTGGGGTATCCTTGAAGTCCATGCGTAGTGGTTGAAGGATTCTGGGAGTTGGAACTCCACACCTGTTGAGTGGGGGATTCTGGGAGTTGAAGTCCACACTTGGGTGGGAGATTCTGGGAGTTGGAATTCCACACCTGTTGAATGGGGGATTCTGGGAGTTGAAGTCCACGCCTGTTGAGTGGGGGATTCTGGGAGTTGAAGTCCACACTTGTTGGGTGGGGGATTCTGGGAGTTGAAGTCCACACTTGTTGGGTGGGGGATTCTGGGAGTTGGAATTCCACGCCTGTTGAGTGGGGAATTCTGGGAGTTGAAGTCCACACTTGTTGGGTGGGAGATTCTGGGAGTTGATGTCCACTCATACCGGATGGGGGAATTCTGGGAGTTTGGAAGTCCACACCTATTGGGTGGGGGATTCTGGGAGTTGAAGTCCACCTACGGTGGCTGGGAATTCTGGGGGTTGAGGTCCACCCATGTCAGCTGGGAGATTCTGAGAGTTGAAGTCCACCCCTCTTCATGCGACCACGGTTGCTAGTCCAAGGCCTTCCTTGCCCCCAACACATGTGACCCAGTCTTGTGCTTCTGCTTCCTTCAAGGCCGCTGAGCGCGCCACGAATCCTAAAGATTAGGGCCCCAACCTCTCCAGTTCTTCCCCCTGCATTTCCCAGCCAACAACAACCAGCACAGGGACGCACGGCAATCGTGCAAAAAGAGCATTTTAGCAGCACAGAAGTTGTGAGTCTGACGCCAGCTGGCCTCCTGCGCTCCCAAAGAGGGAATTCCCCACAAAGTGCCCCAGATCGGACAGTTTGGCTCCGGGATACACCTCCGTTGTTATTTTTCCAAGCATCACCAGCATCCCAATCTGCGCACTCTGCGTATGCTCAGGGGCACTCTTGGCTCACCCTTCTGTAGCCCTTTTCCTCATTCACGTAGGGAGGGGAGGAAGCTTAAGCAGCGTTTTTGCTCTGTGGCAGAACAGCTCTGGCTTCCAAAGCAGTAGATGCCCCCCCCCCAAAAAACACTAGGGACTATCATATTACACCCCCCCCCCCAAATCAATTGCCCCATGGCAACCTAAGATAGGAACTGGCCATCTTCTTTTAATGACTCCATAATCCCTTGTATCGGGGTGGAGCCTGGGCAACTGAATGGAGCCGAGTGTTTTACTGGCCAGATGCCTTTCCTGTTGCAAGAGCGGAGTTCTGTTCGGCAAATATATTCTCACGGTGTCCAGAGAGAGGCAGAAATATCTGCCTCAACTGAAATTTAGAGAAATAATCCAGTTTTTTTTTTCAATTTGAGCAGAGCAGGAAGAAGTAGGAAGACCCCAGAAGGACAAGCTTTATTTTCATCATTACAAGAAGCCCCGGGCTTACAACCGTTGGCTTAGTGACCATCCCAAGGGACAGAGGCACTGCAAAAGCTGGCTTAGATGACTGGTTTTTATTGCAACATCCCCACTGTCACATAATCAACTGCCTCCCATTTATGACGTGTCATAAATCAACCGGGGGTCGGGGGAGCCAGATTCATTTAACCCCTGGTTACCGCAGCGACCCGCTTAACGGCGGCGGCAAGGGAGGTCGTAAGAAGGGATAAAAACTCACTTAAACCACGGTGTGATTCACGGAACAATGGCACCGATTTGCTTAACAACTCTGTGGCAAAAGGTCACAGGAACGGGGGCAAGTAACCCCTGCCTCGCTTCGCCACAAGAAAGGTGGGGCTTCCTGGCGGCCATACGTCGAGGACTTATGTATGTTTTGAGGCCTCCCCCTCTTCTTTTTTCATGCAGGACGACAGAGGAGAGTTGGGTGGACAGGAAAGGCTTGCATTATAAAATTAACAGCCTTTTGATCTTTTTTTTTGCGGAGTCAGCTTTGGGAAAAACTGCTGAGGTTTTTTCGGAGCCTTTTCTTTAAAATGCAAAAAAATATATATAAATATACGTATCAACCCTGAAAAGCAACAGTTGGTTTTTATAGGCTGCCAGGAAAAAAAAAAAAGAAGGAAAGAAAGAGGAAAAAAAAGGGGGAAACCATCGCAAAAGATTGTTTTTTTCTTAAAGAAAGTAAAACTAGACGATCCCAAAGGCGAAACCCCCAAATTTCAAGTTTTTTAAACTCCTTCAAAAGTAGAAAGGGGGGTGGGGGGGACAACCGGGGGTGGGGGTGGGGGGTTAGGGGGTTTATTGGTCCCCAAAGGGCAATCCCAGCCAGCCCCCCCCACCCCCTTCCCCAGGCCTCAAGGCTACCCAGGCCAACCCAAAATGGGGAGAGAGGAGGAGGAGGAGGGAATTTGGGACAAAAGAGTTATTTTTAACACAGCTGGAAGGGGTGTGGGGGGGGAGAGAGCAGGAGGAGAGCAAAAAGGGAAGGGAGGCAAGGAGGTGTCATCTTTACTCAAGGCGGAACCGACAAGTCCTCCCCCTTCCTCCTCCCCCATAAACCCTTTCTCTTCTCGCACTGATGGTGTCACCTAGTTGGGTTGTGAAAAGCCTGCAACAAAACAGCCAAGCTCAGAGAGCAGCACCAAGGACCTCACAGTCCTCCTCCTCCTCCTCCCTTTCTCCTTCTACGTAAGCCCCCATCCCTTGTAGCACTGATGTGGTTCTCTAGTTGGGTCATGAAACGTCTGCCTAGGAGCCCCTACAATCCTCCTCCTCCTCCTCCTCTCCCACTCTTTCGCAAACCTCACTCCCTTCTAACACGGATGATGCTCTCAAGTTGGGTCATAGCTGCAAGAAAAACAGAGGGCACTAAAGACCCCACAGCCATTCTCCTCCTCTCTGCAAACCTCCCTCCCTCCTAACACTGATGATGTTACCCAATTGGGCCATGAAACGTCTGCAAGACAAACAGCCGAGCTCAGAGATTGTCAAAGGACCCCATAATTCCTCTTTCTCCCTTTCTTTCTCTCTTTCTCTCTCTCTTTCTTTCTCTCTCTCTCTCTCTCTCTCTCTTTCTTTCTTTCTTCCCCCCCATCCTCCATTCCCCCCCCCTCTCCAATCAGACGGAAAGATTAGGATTAGGGAATTAAAAGAGGTTGGCAGTTCCCAGCAGGGAAGGTAGAAAACCCAGCAGCTCGGTCTGGATTTAAACCACCCAAGGCAGCTGAAGGAGAAAGAGGCGCTAGATAGAGGAACGCAGGGGGGAAGGGCAGAGAATGGCGGAATGGGGGGTGGGTGGGGGAGGTAAGGGTCTCCAGAAGCAGCTGGCTCATTCTTCCTTGGAGGGGAGGGGAGGGGGGCAGCCTCTTTCAAGGAAGGGCCCTTCCCACCCTTGTTACTTTCCCAGCTCCTTCCTCCCTCCCTTCCTTTGGTAGGGGGTGAAAATTGAGGGGAATGGGGGGGGGGAGGCAGGCTTCGCAGGAAGATGCGCCAGGGGGGGCTGCTCCATCCATTCACCAACCCCCCCACCCCACCCCCAACGCCTGTTGTTCCCGGGATCCTCCAAACCGGATACCCGGGCTCCACCATTTTGAGGGTGGGAGACAAAGGGCTCCCGGTGAACAAATGTCCTGAGGGGTGGGGGGTCCCCCCTAACCCCCACCACAAGGCCAGCTGCACACACACCCCAGTGAGAGCAGGATGTTGGGGGGGGAGAGAAGACGGAGGGAGGGGGGAAAAGGAGATCCCATCCCACCCCCAGAAAAACTCCAAGCAGCCTTGTTAGAGACCCTTGGAAACATCCCCCTCCCCAATTCTCCATCCTCCGGGGAAAAACTCCATGGCTGTGGGTGTCAAGAGACATGTGGGGGGGGGGCAGAGACCCTCAGCAACTCTTCTGGGTATCCCCTCCCCCCCAAAAGACCAGCTGGGTCGGCCTCGCCCACAAGACTTTTCATTCAAATAAAGTCAAATAAATTCCACATTCAATTCTTCTTTCTGATTCATTTGGGGAGGGGGAGCCCATTCATTCCTCCCTTCGTTGGCTCAGCCTGCATCCCCCACAAATAGGCCCCTTCCCCAACTCTGTCAGCATCTTGTTGGGGGTGGGGGGGGGGGAGGCTAGCCAGCCCCACCCCGTGGGGAGGAGGGAAGGGTAGAGAGAGAAAGGGGTCTATCGCACCAACAGCCAGGACCCTCCCTAGCAATACAAGGGGGAGGGGGGAACCCCATCCTTTGCCCAGGTAAAAACGCCTCCAGCAGACAAAGAGGCAAGGGTGCCCCACTCCTCTAGCCCGCGGTTGGGCTGAGAAACCCACCCCTCCAAGTTTAGCTACCCTGAGCCCCCCCCCCCACCCCGTCCCAGCGTTGGGGGGAGGGCTGAAAGATTGTGGAGGGTGGGGAATGGGAACAAAGACCCAAGGGAAGCCACACCTTTCTTCCTGGGGGGGGAAAGACCCTCTCCCCAGCCGGGCCCTTTCCTCCCTTGAGGAATGGAGACCTCCTCCGTCCTTCCTCCCTCCCGAGACTGATCAAGAGACCCCCCCCCCTCCACAGCTGTTCTATTCCCTTCCTTACTGAATGGAGACCTTTCCTCTCCTCCCTGAGCCAGGAGACCCCTCCCCAGCCTTGCCCTGCCCTGCCTTGATGAATGGAGACCTTTCCTCTCCTCCCTGAGCCAAGAGACCCCCCTCCCCAGGCAGACTATTCCCTCCCTTACCAAATGGAGACTCTTACCTCCCCCGTGGGCCAGGAGCCCCCTCCCCAGTCGCTGCCCTCCCGGCTGGAGACTTTCCCCAGCCTTGCCCTCCCCTCCCTTGATGAATGGAGACCCTTCCCCACCCTTCTCCTCCCTGGCAGCCAAGAGAGCCCCTCCCCAGCCAGACCCTTCCCCTCCCTTCCCAAATGGAGACCTTTACCCCCCTCCTCTCCTCTCCTGTGGGCCAGGAGCCCCCTCCCCACCGGTCCCTCCAGGCTGGAGACCTTCCACCCTCTTCTCCTCCGTGGGCTGGCCAAGCAACCCCCTCCCCAGCTGGGTGGAGACTTCCCCCCTTTTCCTTCCCCCCCCCCGCAGTCCCCAGCCTTGTCCTCCCCTCCCTTGATGAATGGAGACCCTTCTCCCCCTCTTCTCCTCCCTAGGCAGCCAAGAGACCCCCTCCCCGGCCCCTGCCTACCTCGCCTGGTGGAGACCTTCACCCACCCACCCCTCCTCTCCACTTTGGCCAGTCCCGGCGCCCCCTCCCCAGCCTTGATGAATGGAGACCCTTCCCCCCCTCTTCTCCTGCCTGGGCAGCCAAGAGACCCCCTCCCCAGCCAGCCCCAGCCTCTGCCTACCTTGCCGGGTGGAGACGTTGCGGTCGTTGGGGGCGCGCAGCACCACCTGCGGGCAGCTCTGCTCCAGCAGGAAGAGCTCGTCCTTGCCCACCTTGCTGGCCTTGCCGGCCTTGAGGGTGCCGCTGGGGCCCGAGGGCGCCAGGTAGCGGCCCTGCCAGTCGCGGAAGGCCACTTTGCCCGCGCGGAACTCCAGCGTGAACTCGGCGGCGGGCTCGGCGGCGTCCACCAGCTGGCCGTCGTGGCGGAGGAGGCGGTGGTCGCGGGCCTGCAGCCGGTAGCGGCCCTCGTGGAAGAGGAGGGTGATGAGGGCGTCCACCCCCCAGGGCACGTCGCGGCTGACGGCCAGCTCCTGCCCGCCGGCGCCCAGCTGGGCGTAGCGCTTGCGGCTGAGGCTGAAGAGGTGGAGCTGCGGGTGGAGGGCCAGGTGGACGCGCCACTTCTCGGCGCCGGACACGGCCTGGGCGAAGCACGAGAGCCGGTCCTCGGTGCCGCCGAAGAAGCGGCGGTGGGGCTCGGACTGCAGGGACCAGCGCCCGTCCTCGTGGGCCACGATGAGGAAGCGGCAGTCGGCCGAGGGCGCCTCCCGGCCGCAGCTCACCTGGCCGTCCTTGTCGGCCGCCAGGTAGCGGCCCAGGTGGCTGCGCAGGAAGACCACGCCGGCCTCGTCGGCCTCCTGCTCCAGGGTCCAGATCTGCTTCTTCTTCAGGCTGGGCGCCGAGGCGTTGAGCTTGAAGCCGAAGGCCTCGGCCGTCAGGTACCGGTTGCCGCAGTTGATGAGCCCGAACTGGATGGGCAGCGTCTCCGAGGAGGGCGAGGGGGTCCCGTTGGCCGTCATGGCGAGGAGGGGAGACGGGGCGACGACTGGGGGCGGCTGGCTGGCTTTCCTTCCCTCCTCCTTTCTCTCCTTCCTTCCTTTCTCTCCTTCTTTCTTTCCTTCCTTTCTTCTTTCTTTCCTTCCTTTCTTCTTTCTTTCCTTCCTTTCTTCTCTCCTCCTTTCTTCCTGCCTTTCCTCCCTTCTTCCTTTCCTCCTCTTCCTTCCTTCCTTCTCCTCCTTCCTTCCTTTCTTGACTTCTTTCTTTCTCTCCTTCCTTCCCTTGCCTCCTGGCCGCCTTCGCCCCCCGACGGCTCCTTTGTTCGGCTGCAGGAGGGAGGAGGAGGAGGAGGAGGAGGAAGGGGCCGCGCTGCCGGGCTCGACGGATGGACGGGCTTGGCTGGGCTGAGCTGTGCTTCCCCGCGCTCCGCAAAGCCGGGCTGCAGCGAGCGAGCGAGCGAGAGAGACGCGGGTGATGTCAGGACCCGGCTATAAGGCGGGGAGGGGGCGCGGCTGCCCCGCCGCTGCCAATTGAGGCGCGAGGGGGGCGGGGCTCGGACGGGGGAGGGGGCGCGCTGCAGACGCCTCCCCCCCCCCTCCTGGGTCCGCAAGCTGACGATGGAGTAGAGGGGAGTGGGGGGGGGAGGGAAGGAGGAGCCAGGTAGGAGCTAGAGGGGGAGGGGGGGCTCCGCAAGGGCGGG
The DNA here is from genome assembly GCA_039707465.1 of Rhabdophis nuchalis. NCBI lineage: Eukaryota > Metazoa > Chordata > Lepidosauria > Squamata > Natricidae > Rhabdophis > Rhabdophis nuchalis. The sequence goes on along the minus strand of CM077652.1, from coordinate 22,234,543 downwards.
GCTGGCTGGAACGCCCTGGCTAAACGGGGAGGGGGTCTCCGGTATTGGGGAGTTGGGGGGGATTACAGCGACCAGCATCCCCAGCCCGCTGGGCAACCGGAGGCTGGGGTTTCAAGGCGCTGCCCGCAAAGGGGGTGGAGGTCCCGAGCCACGCGCCCAGCCTTGTTTCAGGGGGACCCTCCCCAAATCAAGGGGACCCTTGTCCTGGCCCGCCCCGGGGGCTTGGGGAAACTCCCCGGCTGCTGCAAAAAACGTTGACTTCCCCCCACCCACCCACCCAATTTTAAGACGTGAGTTTGGACCCCTTATCCAGCTCCATTGGAGGTGGGGTCTCTATTTGCCCCTCCTCGATCTCGCCCCCCCCCCCCTTTTTCCAGGCGGCCTTGCTCGATGTGCAAATGTGGCTAACCCATCCTGGGCAGGTTTCGGCATCATGTCAAGCCAGCATTGCAAGCCTTCTAAAATAATCCCTGCAGGGAGCATTGCGTTAGAGATGCCAAGTGTCTATTGGGTCTTAGCTCCTGTGCGTTGAATGGCTCTGCTTACTGGGAATAATGGTTAGCTCTAGACTGAGAATGGTCTTGTCTCTTAAAAGCCAGAGAAGGAAACTCTGTGGGTGGGTGTGTAATGATTATTAGTATTAATGACGGCTATGTTCACTTAATTATTCCAGGCCACTGTTTTTTCAAAGTTGACAACTTTAAGAGGGGTAGACTTCAACATCCACTGGTTGGATAATTCTGGGTGTTGAAGTCCACCTACTGGCTGGGGAATTCTGGGTGTTGAAGTCCACTCACTGGCTAGCGAATTCTGGGAATTGAAATCCATCCACTGGCTGGGGAATTCTGGGAGTTGAAGTCCATCCACTGGCTGGGGAATTCTGGGAATTGAAGTCCATCCACTGGCTGGGGAATTCTGGGAGTTGAAGTCCACCCACTGGCTGGGGAATTCTGGGAATTGAAATCCACCCACTGGCTAGGGAAATTCTGGGAGTTGAAGTCCACTCACTGGCTAGGGAATTCTGGGAATTGAAATCCATCCACTGGCTGGGGAATTCTGGGAGTTGAAGTCCATCCACTGGCTGGGGAATTCTGGGAGTTGAAGTCCATCCACTGGCTGGGGAATTCTGGGAGTTGAAGTCCACCCACTGGCTGGGGAATTCTGGGAATTGAAATCCACCCACTGGCTAGGGAAATTCTGGGAGTTGAAGTCCATCCACTGGCTGGGGAATTCTGGGTGTTGAAGTCCACTCACTGGCTAGGGAATTCTGGGAGTTGAAGTCCATCCACCCGCCCACTTGAGGGCTCCAATGTGGTGGGTCAAACCGATGGAACAGAAGTGGCCTTCGGAAGTTGTGGGAGCTTCATCCCTGGAGGCTTTCAAGAAGAGTCTGGACTGCCCTCTGTCAGAAACGGTGTAGGATCTCCTGCTTGGATGGGGGGAGGGGGGGTTGGACTAGATGGCCTCCAAGGTCCCAACTCTGTTAATCTGATTCTTTTGCACTTCATTCTGCCCCACCTCTCCTGTTTATCCCTCCTTATTCTCCGCCCTTATGCTCTCTGCCCTATCCCTGTTTATCCAACCATCCATCCATCCATTCAGCCTGGACTGTCTGGCTGCCCTTATCTCTGGTCCCAGCTGGAGAAGGCTTTGTGGTGTGTGTGTGTGTGTGTGTGTGTGTGTGTGTGTTGGGGGGGTTGGCTTGTTTGTCCCTGTTCCTTTCCTCCTCCCCTTGTTCTCTGCCCACCGCCATCCTTTCCCCTCCCTCCTGGCCCCATTGGGCTCCCAAATCACGTGGGGTGCGTGTGACCCCCTTCCTTTCCTATAGCCAAGCTGTGCCTGTAGAGGGGACCCTCACCAGTTGCAGAAAACCTTCATGGGAAAGTGGGTTTCACCCTCTCCCTCCCCCCCCCCCAGTGCAAAAGGGGCTTAGTTCAGGGGTTGCAAAATGCTAGCCTGATGCAAGAAGAGAAGAGAAGTGAAGAGAGAAGAGAATTAGAATAGAATAGATTTAGATTTAGATTTAGATTTAGATTTCAGATTTCAGATTTAGATTTTAGATTTTAGATTTTAGATTTAGATTTTAGATTTAGATTTAGATTTAGATTTAGATTTAGATTTAGATTTAGATTTAGATTTAGATTTAGAATAGATTGGAGTGGAGTATAATGAAATAGAATAATGGAATAATAAGAGAAGAGAAGAAAATATAGAAGGGGAGGGAAGAGAATGGAATAATGGAAATAGAATAGAATAGAGAAGAATAGAATAGAATAATGGAATAAGAAGTGAAGCGAAGGGAAGAGAGGAGAGGAGTGAAAATAAGAGAATAGAGGAGAGAAGAGAATATAGAATAGAATGGAATGGAATGGAATAGTGGAATAAGAATGGCATGGAATGGAATGGAATGGAATAGAATAGAATAGAATAGAATAGAATTCTTGATTGCCCAAGGGTGATTGGACACACAAGGAATTTGTCTATTTGGTGCAGATGCTCTCAGGGTACATAAAAGAAGAAAAGATAAATTCATTAAGACTCATAATGCAAGAAAAGGAGATGGAAGATTCCAGAAAGAAGGAAATGGAGCAGAGAATTCTGCAGCGTGTGTGTGTGTGTGTGTGTGTGTGTGTGTGTGTGTGTGTGTAATAACTGATTTTTTTCTTTTTTTCTGTCTCTTTTTTCATTCGGGAACTTTCTAAAATCCAGAAATGCAGCGTTTTCCCTTTCGCTGTCTGACAAGTGAGCTCTTGGTTGCTGATGTAAGGCTCTGGGTACTCTAGGCATGCTCAGAGGCACTCTTGCTGCTCAAGTCATTTTGTTGAGATCCCATCTTCCCATCCCAAGACTTCCTGGGAGAACCCGTTTTACCTTTTGGGGGGTGTTCTGGATGCTTAGATCGACATTTAAGCCTCGATTAAGATCAACGCAAGGAAGAGCTTTGCAGGTGAGAAGCTGGGGGAACTCCGGGTGTGCTCAGAGGCACTCCTGCTGTCCAGATTTATTTTGCTGAGACCCCCCCAACTTTGAGCAAAGGCCTCCCTGGGGAACATTTCTGCTCCCCATTTGAAGTGAAACTCCATCCAGGTAGCAATTCTGGTCAGGTTTACCTAAAGCAGCATCCTTTGCTCCTGCTGGAAACGTAGCTGCTTGGATTTAATCTCCTGCAGGCTTTTTCTAAGATGGAAAAACAAGCAAAATGAAACTCAGCTCGAGGCTCAATCCAGCTTGAGCTGCCTAACAAAAAGGGGATTTCTTTTTTTTTGGGAGGGTGGGGTGCTCAGATGAAGTGTCCTGAAGTGACTCAATATCCCAACAGGAATTTCGAGCGATTAAGGGATGCTTAGAATTTTGCTGGAAAAAATAACTTGTGAGCTGCGTTGACTGCCTGCGGGGCTGGCTGGTTGGTTGGCTGGTTGGCTGGCTGGTTCATACTTTTTATTTTTATTTTTTTTCAAAGCAGCCCAAAATATAACCGCATCCTGCTATAGAAGCAGAAATATGTAAAAATGATAGGTCAGGACAGGAAGGAGGGGGGAAAACTTTAAATGCAACCCGTTCATCTACTGGGCTTCGTCTGCCTCTTCCTTCTCTGAGGTCTCATACACAAACAACACAAACACACACACACACACACACTTCTTTCTTTCCCTGCTTGAAAGAGAGAGAACCCACTTCGTGCCAGCCGGGGCTGTGTTTATGCTGCAGTCCAAATGAAAAAATATTGGGCTGTTAATCCTGGCACCATCTTGCCCATAAAATCCAGGCAGCTCTGATGCTCTCTATCTTTTATCAAACCTTTATCAAAGCTTTATCAAAAAAAAAACCCAAAAGATTTTTTTTTAAAAAGAGCGTATCGCCCCTGTTCACCTTTAAGTTGTTTTCATTTTGTTCGACTATTCAAAATTTCCACTACTGGTTCTCCAGAACCTGTCAGAACCGGCTGAATATCCCTTCTGCTATTCAGAGGTGGGTGTTCAGGGACCTTGGAGGTCTTCTAGTCCAACCCCCCTGCTTTTGTAGAGTCGTGAGGCTCACAACCTGATATTTGTTGCATTGAAAGGGGGGGGCGATTTGCAGATGGTTTTAGCAACGGCTGCAAATCTTGGCACACCACCCTCAAAAATATTGCTATTTGCAGAGATTGCTGTTTCCCAACAGCCAGAAAGAAGGAGGAGGAGGAGGAGGAGGAGGAGGAGGAGGAGGAGGAGGAGGAGGAGGAGAAGAAGAAGAAGAAGAAGAAGAAGAAGAAGAAGAAGAAGAAGAAGAAGAAGAAGAAGAAGAAGAAGAAGAAGAAGAAGAAACAAAAACGAGGACAACGAAAGCACAAAAGATTAGTGTCTCTTTTTCAGCTCCCCCTCCCTCTCCCCCCGCCTCCCTCCAAAGCCTGGCTGGTGAGATGAAATGGGCTCAATCCAGCTGCCAGTGAGAGAAAGCTGGGGGGAGGGGGGAGGGGACCCTCCCAGGATGGGGAGAAGGCAGTGAAAGCCGAAACGGGGCTTGGAGGACGGGATGTGTAGGGGGGTGGAAACCAAGATTTGCAAGCAGAGGTTGCCCCACCCCCTCTGGCCAGATCCAGGGCTGTTTGAAATAGCAGAAACCCACAACAAGTTGTGTGTGTAGGGGGGTGTCTGGCCTGGTTGACTTCAAGGCCAGCGGGCAAGATGGCCCCAGTTGTGCAGAGAGACAAATATTTGCCCTCAGATCTGCCAAGGTTTTCACAGAGAACAGGCAGCAGCTCCTGTTCAAATCCAAGCAGGATTACTGAAGGGCTTAGTCCTCCGGTCAGCCTCCCCACCTCCTGGTACTTAAAAGTGTGGGGGAGGGAGGAGGAGGATTTTGCAGTATCCTTCCCCTGGAGTGGGGAGGGAATGGAGATTTTGCAGTATCCTTCCCCTGGAGTGGGGAGGGAATGGGGATTTTGCAGTATCCTTTCCCCTGCCACGCTCACCAAGCCACATCCACAGAAACGGTAGTAACAAAATTTGAATCCCACCACTGAGTCCAACTCCCCTGCTCCAGCAAAAGATCCTTACAGGATCATAGAATATGATCTAGCAGGGACCTTGGAGGCCATCTAGTCCAACCCCCCTGCTCCAGCCGAAAACCTTATATCGTCTGGATTATTTTGGTGCCTCCAACAGAGAGGAAAATTGCCAGAAAGGAAAAGGAGTTTACTAAGAGAAGGCTGCCATGCAGAGGTAGGCAGAGGTAGTGCTTGACGCATGACCACAATGGAGCCCAAGATTTCGGTTGCTAAGCAAGAGCATTGTTAAGTGAGCTTCACCACATTGAACCCACTCTTGTGAATGCATCAATGTGATTGATGTGTCAATGGATGTCTGATGCCTCTGAATGCGAAGCTTCTAAGAATCCCCCTGTGTTTTGAGGTCTGGGCTCGGTCTGGGATGCTCACCAGTTTCCCAGTTGAAACTCTGGCCGAGCCTGTCCCTGTCTGGCGAGTCTTCGTGGAGTCTTCTTGATTGCTCGTAGGTGTTCATGGGCGAAATCCACTCATCTTCTGCCTGTCGATCCTGTTCCACGATTTTAGCCCTGAGCTACAAATATTCTCTTCCTTGAAATCTCTTTTTTTTTTTTTGCTTTATTATCTAAGGAAACTCTTGGCGTTTCAATGCTGCCCTCTAGCAGCCATGGGCCACCATAAACTACTCCGAAAAAAGAGAACATTTGTAGCTCAGGAATGAAATGAGGGGTCCTTGGTGCTCTCTGAACTTTCTTGCAGGGGTTTCACGACCCAACTATGGAACATCATCAGTTAGAAGGGAGTGGGGTTTGTGGAGTGCAAGAGGAGGAGGAGGAGGAGGAGGAGGAGGAAGATTATTGTGGGGTCTTTGATGCTCTCTGAGTTTGATGGTTTTCTTGCAGAATTTCATGACCAAACTATGGAACATTATCAGTTTTAGAAGAGAATGGGGTTTGTGGAGAGGAGGAGGAAGAAAGAGGAGGAGGAGGAGGAGGAGGAGGAGGAGGAGGAGGAGGAGGAGGAGGAGGAGGATTATTATTGCAGGGTCCGTGGTGTTCTCTGAGCTTGGTGGTTTTCCTGCAGGCGTTTCATGACCCAACGATGGAACATTATCAGTGGGGTTTGTGGAGTGGAGGAGGTGGAGGATTATGGGGTCCTTGGTGCTCTCTGAGCTTGCTTCTTTTCTTCCAGACATTTCAGGGCCCAAACTAGGTAACATCATCAATGCTAGCCAGCAGTGGGGTTTGCTCTCAGTTTACATTCGAGTGCCTTGTCCTCTCGGTGTTGGTGGGAGTGGGCTGACTGGTTTTTTGGTTGGGCTGTTTACTCTTAGTTTGGCAATCCCTGGATTGGGGCATTGTTTCCTTCTCCATTGTTGGCCTGATGTTTATTTTGGTCTTAATCGAGGCTCATCTGGGGGTTGATTGCTGCTGGGGAGGTTTTTAAACAAACCAAGGAACTCCCAACACCTCCTTTAAAAGCACCTTCCGCCGTGCTCTCAAAACCTTTCTTTTCCAACAAGCCGGGCTGGCGTAAATATGATTTTTTAATTAATTTTAATTGGGGATTGTTGGTTTTTAATCTTAGGAGAGGCCAAATTACTTAATATGTTTTTAAAATGGTTTTTCACATTTATATATCTGTTTTACTTTATATCTGTACACTGCCCTGAGTCCTTTGGGAGTACTTACTTTATTCAAATTTATATATCTGCGGGATCGGATCTTGCCCCATACATCCTCACGGCCGATTCGCTCCCACAGAGAGGGACTTCTCCGAGTGCCGTCCACTAGACTTTGTCAGCGGGCGACGCCCAGGGGAAGGGCCTTCTCTGTGGCGGGCCCAGCCCTCTGGAACGACCTTCCCCCCCGACATTAGAACTACCACGGACCTCCGCTCCTTCCGTCTGAAATTAAAAACACATCTTTTTCGCTTGGCCGGCCTAGGATAGTTCACTCCTGATTGTTTAGGGATTTTAGTAAATATATTTGGGGAATTTTAGCGCAGGGTCAGCTGTTTAATGTGCCTTTTAGTTAGTATTTATGCACATTTATTGTTTTAATTTTGTATTTTGCCTTTTTAATTGTTTTTAATTCCCTGTGCCCCGCCTCGAGTCCCTTCGGGGAGAGAGAGCGGGTTATAAAAATAAAATTCATTCATTCATTCATACCGCCCTATCTCCCTTGCAGGACTCAGGGCGGTGAACAGGCAATCATAAAACATAAAAATCTCAGGTACAATAAATATAATAAAAACAAATTAAACAAGAAGCTGTTCTAAAAAGTCCCAATAAACCCAGTTGATAAAATATGCGCAAGGGAAACCTTTGCCTTAATATCTCAGGAGCTGCCCCAAAGAAGAGGGAGTCAAGCTATTCTCCAAAGCCCCTGAGAGCAGTACAAGAAGCAATGGGTGGAAACTAATCAAGGAGAGAAGCAACTTAGAACTGAGGAGGAATTTCCTGACAGTCAGAACAATGAATCAGTGGAACAGAAGTTGCCTCCAGAAGTTGTGAATGCCCCAACACTGGAAGTCTTTAAGAAGATGTTGGATAGCCATTTGTTGGAAATGGTATAGGTCTCCTGTTTGAGCACGGGGTTGGACTAGCGGACCTCCAGGGTCCCTTTCCACTGTCCTTCAGTTATTCTTTGGGAATTTGTTTCACGTCTTTGTGATCCTGGGATCTGTCCAAGCCCTCGCCTTCACTTAGGGGAAGGGCTGGCATCCGAGGAAGAATTTTCTTCTTGGCTGGCCGATGCCAAACGAAAGGGAATAAATCTCACTCTCCAGCCAGCGGGAGAGGAAAAAAAAAAACACAATTTACTGCTTAAGCTTGTCCAAGAAAATTGAAGAACAGAAGGCAGCATATGAAGTATTATAGAGATGGGGTGGCAGCCAGGAAAACCTGCAAGGTGTTTAGCGAGGGAGGATTTTGTATCTGTTGGAGCCAAGAGAACAATACCAGCGCATCCTCTTACAGAATTAGAATAACAAGAGTGGGAAGGGACCTTGGAGGTCATCTAGTCCAACCCCTTTGCCCAAACAGGAGACCCTACACCACTGCTGACAGAGGGCAGCCCAGTCTCTTCTTGAAGGCCTCCAGGGATGAAGCTCCCACAACTTCTGAAGGCAACTTCTGTTCCATGGGTTGATTCTTCTCACTGTCAGGAAAGATCTCCTTATTTCTAGGTTGAATCTCTCCTTGATGAGTTTCCGTCCATTATTCCTTGTCTGGCCTTCAGGTGTTTTGGAAAATAGCTGGACCCCCTTCCTCTCTGGGGCAGCTTGAAACTCAACATGAAGAAAACTAAGTTCATGGCATCCGGCCCTCTCAATTTCTGGCAAATAGATGGGGAAGAAATGGAGGTAGTGATGGATTTTATTTTCCTGGGCTCCAAGATCACCGCAGAATTGGGACTTCAGCCAAGAAATCAAAAGAGGCTTTATCCTGGGGAGGAAAGCGATGGCAAATCTAGACAGCATCCTAAAAAGCAGAGACATCCCCCTGCCAACACAAGGGCGTCTAGTCAAGGTTTATGGTTTTCCCAGTTGCCATGGATGGCTGTGAAGGTTGGACCATCAGGAAGGCTGAGCGCCAAAGAATGGAGGCCTTTGAACTCTGGTGCTGGAGAAGAAGACTCCTGCATTGAGTCCCTTGGACTGCAAGGCCATCCAACCCGTCAGTCCTGGAGGAGATCCACCCTGGCTGCTCTTTAGAAGGCCAGATCCTGAAGAGGAAACTCAAAGACTTTGGCCACCTGATGAGAAGGAAGAAGGACTCCCTGGAGAAGAGCCTCATGCTGGGAACGATGGAGGGCAGAAGAAGAAGAAGGAGACGGCAGAGAAGGAGGGGGCTGGATGGAGTCGTCAAAACAGCCGGCGTGAGCTTCAATGGAGTCCAGAGGATGGGAGAGGACAGGAAGGCCTGGAGGAACGTGGTCCATGGGGTCACGATGGGTCGGACACGACTTGCAACTAAGAACATCAACGATCAATTCTGGCTGCTGTGCAGTCTCAGAGCCCAGCTGTTCGACTGCTTTGCTGTCTCTCCAAAGCCTCCCTCCCTGGGCTTGAAGGAGGAAGCCAAGGTCTCTGCTCCCCCTAGTGGTATAATCTGGGTCAGAGTGTCAGGAGGAAAAAGCGAGAAAACCAATAGCCATAACAGTGAGTGAAAAACACCCATTGTTGTGTGTGTTTTGTCTCTCCCTCTGCGTAGGTCCATCTCTCGGTCCGTAGTTGTTTGCCTCTCTCTGAATGCAGTTCTCTTCCCTTCGTCGAGAAACAGCAGCGGGAGAAACGCAGAGAGGCAGCGGGAAGACGATTAAATAAGCTTTCCGCATCTTTTCAATGCAGAATAGAGCTGGAAGGGACCTTGGAGGCCTTCTAGTCCAGCCCCCTGCTCAAGCCAGAGATGCTAGACCATTTCAGACAAGTGGCCGCCCAGTCTCTTCTTAAAAACCCCCATGGGCCAGTCCTGGAGTCTGGGGAAGGTTCTGAGGAGGGCTCTGTATCAGAAGCAGAGATGGGGCCAGGGCCATCTGACAGTTATCAGCTGCCTTCGGAGTCGGACATCAGTGGGGCAGAAGAACAGCTGGAGCCTGTTCCCAGTGTGCGCATGTGGCCAGACGAAGGGAACAGCTAAATATTGATAAAGCGGGACACCATGGACCGTGTGTTTGTGTGTGTGATGTTCTTGATTTAAAATTTGGTCTATATGGAGCAACAAAAATTTTCATAGAACGGAAAAATAGAATTGTCATATTTTTTTAAAATTTCAACATAAGTACAATTTACAAATATAATACAAATATAAAACTCATATCCTGGCGAAATAGCCACATGGCTGCCGAAAACCGTATATTCCCTTCCCGTTCTCCCGCCGCTCCCTAGCTTGTCGTGCATTCTTTCCAAAAATTGGGACTTTTTTAAAACGCCGCAGGATGCAGGACAAATTGTTAAAAATAGGGACTGTCCCGCCAAAAGCGGGACATCTGGTCACCTTGATCTAGTCCCGATGGGTTTTGTTCTCCTGCATTGTGCCACACGTTTCGGCTGTGGCTGTTTTGTTTCCTCAACGTTCCTCAACTTTCCTCCATTTCGGTTCTTTTTTACAAGTTGCTAGCCCTCAGGACGGCAGGCTGCAGAAAAAAAACAACCCAACCTCTAGCTTAATGTAGAGATTGGTGTGTTAAAATATTATGGCAGGCTTGCAAAATCAGTAGCGGTATCTGGATGGCTAAACAGCCGCTATCTGGAGCCGAACCTTCTATCTGGAGAGGACGTGTGCCAGTCCTCCAGGAATTGCCTTACTCAAGAGATTGCTAATCTTGCTTTCTGCAGTCCTAGGTCGGGAACGTAAGCCCTCTTATCGAGTGAGGGTCAAACCGATTGCCAGCACCCTCTGGGGAAGCACCCTATCCAGTAAGGGCAGGGCCAAGGTTTAGCAGAGGTTTAAGGAAGTCCTGGATTTTAAAGCAACACATTGCAGGCTCAGAAAGAGTGCAGAGAAGAGCAACCAGGATGATGAGGGGACTGGGGGGCTAAAACGTACGATGAAGGATACAATCAAGATCAGGTGAGGTACTAAGACCACTCTACAAAGCCTTAGTAAGGCCACACTTGGAGTCCTGCATCCAGTTTTGGTCACCACACTATAAAAAAAAGATGTGGAGACTCTAGAAAGAGTGCAGAGAAGAGCAACGAGGATGATGAGGGGACTGGAGAACGGTTGCAGGAACTCCGGGTCTCCTGGTGATTGGCAGGACTTCCAGCTTCCAGCTGACTTTCATTCCTAAGGTGGGACTCGAATTCACGGTCTCCTACTGATTGTCACAAAGTCACCTGCCTTATTTTCATGCCGAAGGCGGGACTAGGACTCCCAGTCTCCTGGCAATCGGCCCAAAGTCACCCGGAGGGCTTTCGTGCCTAAGGTGTCAGTCCTGCCTTGACATAAGGCAGGACTAGAACTCCCTGTCTCCTGGTGATTGGCACAAAGTCCCCTAGCTGGCTTTCAGGACTAAGGTGGGACTAGAACTCCCAGTCTCCTGGTGATTGGCACAAAATGACCCTGCTGGTTTTCAGGACTAAGGTGGGACTAGAACTCCCAGTCTCCTGGTGATTGGCACAAAGTCCCCTAGCTGACTTTCAGGAGGAAGGTGGGACTAGAACTCCCAGTCTCCTGGTGATTGGTCCAAAGTCACCTAGCTGGTTTTCAGGACTAAGGTGGGACTAGAACTCCCTGTCTCCTGGTGATTGGCACAAAGTCCCCTAGCTGACTTTCATGCCTCAGGCGGAACTAGAACTCCCAGTCTCCTGGCGATTGGCCTAAAATAACTCATGTCGGCTGGGGGATTCTGGGAGTTGGAGTCCCCAGGGTTTCAAAGTTGCCAAGGTTGGGTCCTGCTGCTCTAGAGAAATCCACCTATCCTGGCGGGATCCCCCAAGGTCAAAGGCCAAGCAGAGACCAAGGAAGAAGGGATCTCCTGTTGTTCTTCTCGGTCTCCTTTTGGCAGAGCTGAGTGACGCATCATACCTGAGAAGGGCAGGGACTACTTGGCCCCACGTCACCAGCTGCCAAAGCAACTTCCTTGTTGTGTTGTTTGTGCATGACAGCTGAGCGTGAGACACTTGCTCTAGCCTAGAAGGAAGAAGCCCAACCCTCTTTGGCTCCTCTCCTTTCCATAAAAGGTGCCCTCCGAACGCTTCCTTACTCCAGGGGAAGAGTTGCAAACTATGCTGAGACTCAGACGGCGTTTCCCATCTAAGTCCATTGCAGGTCTCCTCTGGTGGAAAATTCCTGATATCTGCTTGAACTCCTCCCTTCCTTCTCTCTGGTTCTTGCCCCATTCAGGGGCAGAAAACCCAACCCAAATCTTTAAGCTGTTCTAATGGATGAGAGAGAGAGAGAGAGAGAGAGAGAGAGAGAGAGAGAGAGACAGAGAGAGAAGAAAAGAAAGAAAGAAAGAAAGAAAGAAGAAAGGGAGGAGGGAGAGGAAGGAAAAAGAAAAAATGGAAGGAGAGGAAGGAAGAAGAGGGAGAGAGGAAGGTAAAAGAAAAAAAGGAAAGAGAGAGAGAAAAAGATAGGAAAGAAAGGAGAGGAAGGAAGGAAAAAGAAAAAGGGAAGGAGATGAAGGAAGGAGAGGAAGGAAGTAAAAAGAAAAAGAAAGAGGGAGGGAAAGGAAGGAGAGGAAGGAAGTAGAAAGAAAAAGAAAGAAAGAAGAAAAGAGAAAAAAAGAAAGGAAAGAAAGAGGGAGAGAAAGGAAGGGGAAGGAAGGAAGAAAAAAGAGAAAGAGAGAAAATAAATACATTCCTCCAGGGCCTCTCCATGCCTTGACCCTCAGCAGACTGAAGCTTCAAGGACTTCAAGGAGATAAGCAGAACCTCCCAGAGATAGGAAGAGAAAGAGAAAGAATCAAATGAAAAGAATGAGAGGGAGGGGGAGAGAGAAGGAGCAGAAGGAAGAAACGAAAGAGAAGGAACGCCCAACCTTGCATGGAAAGTCCCAGAGAAATCAGGAAAGGGGGGGCGGGGAAAGGAACAATATTTTGGCCCAGCCAGATTTCCTTTGGCTGACTTGACCAGAGATTTCTCGGGGGCCTCTTGGCTCCTGAAGCTTTTGAGGGCGGGGGGGGGGGGAGAGAGAGAGAGAGAGAGAGAGAGAGAGAGAGAGAGAAGAGAGAGAGAGAGAGAGAGAGAGAGAGAGAGAGAGAGAGAGAGAGAGAGAGAGAGAGAGACTGCTTCCCCCACCCTACCCCCAGCAGACCCCACTGGAAATGCATCGCACATGTTGGATTCCACATTCCTGGCATTCTCCACAACTTCCCACTTGCTGTCGGACGGGGAGGGGGGGCAGTTGCAAATTGCAACCATTTATGGTGAGGAGAGAACGTCAGATGGGCTGGGTGACCCAGCAGAGGCCAAGGAAGTTAGGGAGCTGGATCGAACTCTTGGGGTGACCAGGGGGGCCGCCCAGACCCGGAGCCTCCTCCTTGGGAAGGAAGGGGTGGGGTGCCTCGAGAGAGCCTGCTGGGACAGGCCTGGTGGGAAAAACTGCCCTGGATTGGTCCCTTCTTGAGGAACCCTTGAGGAGCAGGGAGACGACGTTCCTGGTGGCAGCAGTGGCCCTGGTGTCCGTATAGACCAGAGGTTCCCAAACGTGGCAACTTTAAGAACTTGTGGACTTCAATTCTCAGAATTCTCCTGGGAGTTGAAGTCCACAAGTCTTAAAGTTGCCAAGTTTGGGAACCTCTGGTATAGACATTTCCATTCAACCTTCACGCCTAGGTGCAAGGATGGGAGAAGAACGAGGAGGAACGGGACTTAAAAGAAGGACCAGAGAGGTCTTCTCAACTGATGGAGTTGGTCAGTGGGAGAAACCAACCCCTTGATAACTAGAAGTGGGTGTCACATAAGTTTACCGCCCTGTTCGCCGTGCGCACTAAAATGTCAGTGTGCACACATGCTCGCTTTGTGAGTGCGTGGGCCTCCTATGCATGCGCTTTGCTTGTCTGTGCGGCTTGCACGCTGGTGCACGGCTTAGTAAACATCGCTTAAATAGGACAGCATAGCCTGCCGGTTGCTACCACCGGTTTTCCTGAACCGATACGAACCGGCTGAATATGATAATCCAGATCAGTGGTAGAAGGGAGCTGTCAGAAGGGAGACCCCCAGAGAGTTGGCCGGACCAACCTTCTGGTAACGTAGACTTCCAAGGACTAAGCCCAACCGTGGAGAAGAAGGGCCTCTACCGCATTCCAACTACATGCCTTCATCTGCAGATGGGATGGAGAAGAGAACATCCAAGGGAGATCCCCAAGGTCCATCTTACTCTGGAAACATCCAGACGACAATCTTAAGAGGCAGCTGATTATTATTTCCCCACATTCTTCTACGGTGTTTTCCCCAAAATAAGACAGGGTCTTATTTAACAGACTAACAGAATCGGAAGGGACCTTGCAGGTCATCTAGTCCAACCCCCTGCCCAAGCAGGAGACCCTACATCGGCCTCTACCTAGGATCGAACTCACCACCTCCTGATTGGGAGGCGAGAGAGCTCCACCTCTAGGCCACAGCAGCAGATAATTATTTCCTTTTGACCCCCGAAATAAGCGCTTGGCCTTATTTTCGGGGAGGTCTTATTATTTTTGAGGCGTGGGAGGTGGCGAGCGTGGTCCCCTCACGGCTGCTGCGGTGTTGCGCATTGCTACGCCTGCTGCTCTTTTCGCGGTGGCCATTAGCATGACGGCGTGGTGGCTAGGATTGTGGGAGCGGCCGTTAGGTACGGGTGTGTGGGGCAGTGGTAGGTTCCTACCGGTTCAGCCCGGTTCGGCCGAACCGGTAGTGGTTTGGCGGCCTGGGTCGCTGGAACTGGCAGTGACTTAGGCCTGCCACACCCCTGAACTGGTTCCCCCAGGTGGCGACATAAGTACCCCCATCTTGTTTTTCAGTTCTACGCATGCGCAGAACAATTTTAATTGCACTGTGCATGCGTGCATAGCACGCATCAAGCACATGCAGCACGCATCAAGCACATGCATGCGCGATCCAGTTGTGGTGCCTCCTGGAACCTCTCCCCCGGTGTGGAGTGCATGGGGCCCCTCCCTTCCCTCCGCCCTCGACTTTCACTTTGTGTTGTTTGCGTGGCAAGCAACCAGAGGAAATGGCAGGGACCGGCTGCGTAGCCGGTTAGATATTTTCAGGGAGGGCTTATTTTTGGGGAGGGCTTATTTTCGGGGAAAGAGGGTGGTTTTGGGTCCTCCAAAGCCATCTCCTGCCCCCCTTTCCCAGACATGGAGAGGAGAGGGCCTGAGTGGGGAGCAGATGACTTCTCCTTGTGTTCGGCCAAACTTCCTTTTTCGGGAGACGTCTGTGGGATTGCACACTCTCTCCGGCCAGTGGCGAAATGTGGCTTTCTTTGAGTCGAGGCGTCAGACTCAGCTCCTGGCATCCTGCCGTAACCCTTGCATCCAGGGACAGCTGGGGAGGGGGTGGGCCTTTCCGAAGGCTCCCTCTCTCCCCCACCCCACCACCCCACCCATGGCGGAGGGCAGATGCTGATACGATGACTTTCCAAGGGCCATCGATGATGAAACGTTATGATTCATGGGCATGTTAAGAAGTACTGCGATTCCCACCCAGAAACGCCTGGCCTCGCTCAGCCGGTTTTTTAAGCTCTCCAGGAGATGGGAAGACATCGTGCCTGATATTTTCTCTCTGTCTCTCTCTATCTCTGTCTCTGTCTGTCTGTCTCTCTCTCTCTCTTTCTCTCTGTCTCTCTGTCTTTGTCTGTCTGTCTCTCTCTTCTCTCGCTCTCTCTGTCTGTCTGTCTATCTCTCTGTCTCTGTCTCTCTGTCTGTCTCTCTCTTCTCTCTCTCTCTCTCTGTCTGTCTCTCTGTCTCTCTCTCTCTGTCTCTCTCCTCTCTCTTTGTCTCTCTGTTGCTCTCTGTCTCTCTATCTCTCTTTGTCTCTCTGTCTCTGTCTCTCTGTCTGTCTGTCTCTTTCTCCCTCTCTCTCTCCCTCTCTCCCTCTCCCTCTCTCTCTCTCTCCCTCTCTGAGTTTGATTGAGTTCAACCACCAGCCAACTTCACCAAGCCCTGTATTGTGAAGAAATAAAAGAAGGGACAAGAGAGTCATTGTCTTGGCTCTTCATTGCTTCCTGCTGTTTGTGTTTGTGTTTGTGCGGGGGCTCAGGTGAGAAGAGGCTATGGGAAGAAGGACCGTAGATGGGATGGAAACTCACCCGGGAGAGGGGCAACCTGGAACTAAGGAGACATTTCCTGACAGTGAGAGCGATTAACCGATGGAACGGCCTGCCACCAGAAGTTGTGGGGGGCCCATCGCTGCAGGTGTTCCAGGAGAGATTGGACAGCCTCTTCTTCTGAAAGGATATAGAGTTGGGATGGCGAACCTATGGTACGCCTGCCAGAGGTGGCACGCAGAGGCCTCTTTGGGGGCATGCGCCCAGTCGCCAGCTGGAGTGCTGGAAAACGATCTGAAAATGGCAGGAAACGGCCCATAACTGGCTGAATAAATGCCAGAAAACAGCCTAAAAACGGCCCAAAAATGCCCCCAAAACAGGCAGGTGTGCGCAGGCCACATACTCGCACGGGTGTTTGCCATCGCTGGTCTAGGCTCTCCTGCTTCAGCAGGGGGTTGGACTAGAAGACCGCCAAGATCCCGTTCCGATCTATTCTGATGGATTGAGTCAACCCTGAGTCGGTTAGGATCGAACTCCTGGCGGTGGGCAGGGTCAGCCTGCAACACTGCATCCTAACCACCAGGGCTCAAGCAAACCGCCAGACTTAACTCTTTCTCGGGGGAGCCATTTGCCAGATCATAGCATAGGGTCTCCTGCTTGAGCAGGCGGGTTGGACTAGAAGGCCTCCAAGGTCCCTTCCATTCTTTCGGGGGAGGACTTATGGGGCAGCCTCCTCCACTGGGCCTGTGAATATTTCATGGGAAATCTTCAGCTCTGGCTTCCATAATCAGCTTTTGTCTCCTGGTTTTCTCGCGAGTAGATGGCAACGGAATTAAGCCACATTGGGCTTCGGCTGGGCCTCCCCACAGAGGTTACTTCATAACAGGCCAAGAGGACCTTCTTGGTTGACAATAAATTACCAAATATGTCCTTGCCGTGCAGTGCCTACTCCGAAAGGGACAACCCCTTGTTCTCGGCATCAACCACTTCCTGTGTCATCTGAGAAATGACGGGGGGCAGCGGGAGGCGGCCCCCAGGGTTGGCCGAAAGCAGCTGATGTTGACTTCCTCGTGCGGGGAGGAGAAGCCGAAATCGAGCAACTGCTAAGAGAGGGAAGCTCTTTGGGGTTGGCCTGCAATCCCCCTTCGATCTCCTTCGGTCCCTTTCTCTGCAGGGGCTGCTCTGACGTGCCAGCGCACAAAAGGACAATCTGAGAGGGAGCTGCAACAGCTCGTTGCGTTCTTCAGCAGTGCTGAAGGACGATAAAAATGGATGAGTGAATGAATGGATGTCTTGAATGGAAGATCATCCAACCTTCCTCCCTTCCTTTATACTTGCTTTGTTGTTGTTAGTTGCAAAGTTGTGTCCGACCCATCGTGACCCCATGGGCGATGTTCCTCCAGGCCTCCTTGTCCTCTCCCATCCTCTGGAGTCCATTGAAGCTCACTGCTTTGGTGACTCCATCCAGCCACCTCCTTCTCTGCCGTCCCCTTCTTCTTCTTCTGCCCTCCATCGTTCCCAGCATGAGGCTCTTCTCCAGGGAGTCCTTCTTCTTCTCATCAGGTGGCCAAAGCCTTTGAGTTTCCTCTTCAGGATCTGGCCTTCTGAAGAGCAGTGAGGAGGACTGACCGGTTGGATGGCCGTGCAGTCCAAGGGACTCGCAGGAGTCTTCTCCAGCACCAGGGTTCCAAGGCCTTAATCTTCTCCAGGGAGTCCTTCTTCCTTCTCATCAGGTGGCCAAAGTCCTTGAGTTTCCTCTTCAGGATCTGGCCTTCTAAAGAGCAGTCAGGGTGGATCTCCTCTAGGACTGACCGGTTGGATGGCCTTGCAGTCCAAGGGACTCAATGCAGGAGTCTTCTTCTCCAGCACCAGAGTTCAAAGGCCTCCATTCTTTGGCGCTCAGCCTTCCTTAAGGTCTAACCTTCACAGCCACACATTGCAACTGGTAAAACCATCGCCTTGACTAGACACCCTTGTGTTGGCAGGGGGATGTCTCTGCTTTTTAGGATGCTGTCTAGATTTGCCATATCTGCTTATTCCACCACAAATACACCCAAGCACCAATTCTTCCACTCCCCCTCAAGTGGTCTACAAGAACATTTTCAAAAGCTCCTCTGCTCTTCCTAACATCCTCTTTTAACAAACCCACACTCCCTTGTGTCTGGGCAACCAAATGGAGCCGCGTGTGGACTGGCCAGATGTGCGGCTCTGCTCTTCCTATGCTCAATGGATTTAAGGATGGTCTCCATTCCATCTTAAACCAGGACACCGGCTTCCTTGGGTAACATCGGAGATGTCCTGGAAAAGGACCTGCCAGGCTCTTGTGCAACATGCTGAGGTCACATGGGGAAGTGAGGAGGAAGGAAGTGTGATCAGGAAGCTGAAACGATATCTCAGCGTGTGTATGCGCAAGAGAAGAGGACACGGCTGGCCTCCAAAAACAAAGGAACGAGGGGGTGCTTTGGGCTGATGTTTGGGTTAGGTGTGTCCTAGACCCTAGGCTGTTGGGCTGGAGATGATCTTCAAAAAGTCCTCAGCTGGAAGGTTGACCAATAGAGGACCATAAGAAGAGAGACCATGCCCCTGGTCCACGTGTTCTGACTGAGGCTTCCCGAGAGCCTGAAGCCAACTCCTGGTCCCGACAAAGAACCCTTTTATCAATTTGCTGTGAATTCTGCTCATTCACATCCAGCAAAGTCTTTCCAGGGAGGATTTACGGTCACAGACCTTATCTGGCTTGGAGAGCTGCCAGGTCGATCTCTGCAGAACTTGGCCAGGAGTCTCGGAGAGTCACGAACCAATGAAGCGAACAGATTGTCTCCTGCAAACTCCACTCCCCTGTTGCTCCTCTTTTATTCCCTCTGGGAGGGGCCATTTATCAGCCACACTGTGGCTTTACTCCCAAGTCGACCCCTGTTTTTTAGCTGTTCCCTTCATCTGGCAACTCTGCACCTGCACACACTGGGAACAGGCTCCAGTTGTTCTTCTGCCTCATTGATGTCTGACTCTGAAGGCAGCTGATAACTGTCAGATGGCCCTGGCCCTTTCTCTGCCGCCGACCCAGAGCCCTCATCAGAGTGGCTCCTTCTCTTCTTCCTCTTCTCCTCCTCCTCCTCTCCTCTCCTCCTCCTCCTCCTCCTCCTCCTCCTCCTCTTCCTCCTCCTCTGTCTTCTCCTTCCCCATCTCCTTCTTCCTTCCTCCCTTCCACCTCCTGACCTAGCCCATGGCTTTCGTCCTCGCCACTTCCAAACTATCTTTAGGACAAAATGCGAGGGTATGAAAAGCAGCCACACAAAAAAACAAGCCCTCCGTAATTAAGCGCCCGAAAAGAAAAGGAAAGGAAGGGATTTTGAGTTGCAGAAGGGCAAAAAACGAGATGCTGAGCCAAGGAAGGAAAAAGAAAGAGGTGGAGTTGGACGGTGAGGCCTTCTTGAGTTCACGAAACGTTTGCATCTGCTTCATCACGCTTCCTAGGAACCGGCGGCTGGATTTAGAAACAAAGCAAGGAATTTGAAGGCTGGCTTCTCCGACTTCCAGAGGTCGGCAGCTCCCATCTGTTTTAGACAGAAATCAAAATCTGGAGCCATAATATTGTTTGGAGTCTTTTAAGTGCCGCTTGGGTCACTTTGGCACATGAAAAGTTTAAGAAAGTTTGCTCCGAAAAGAAAAAGGGAGAGGGGCCTTTAGAATAGTAGAAAATGTGGTTAACCGATTGTGGGTGCCTTTTCTTGCTCATAATAATAAATAAATAAAGCGGTCGTGTTTCATCTTGGACCAGTTCTAAATTGACCCCGAGGACTGTAGACTTAAAGTTCGTTGCAGGCTTGCTGGTGATATGATTAACCGAATAATAGACTTGGAAGGGTGGGGCGCACCTTGGAGGTCTTCTAGTCCAACCCCTTCCTCAAGCAGGAAGCCCTGTAGCCTTTCAGACAAAAGGATTGTCCAGTCTCTCTCTTTCTTAAAAACCTCCAGGGATGGACACCCACAACCTCTGGTGGCAAACTGTTCCACCGGTGAATTGTTCTCACTGTCAGGAAGTTTCTCCTCAGTTCCAGGTTGCTCCTCTTCTTGATTATTTTCCATCTGCGGCTTCTTGCCCTGCCTTCTGATGCTTTGGAAAAATAGGTTGACCCCTCCTCTTCGCTGGGGTAGCCCCTCAACTATTGGAAGAATGCTATCATCTTCTTCTTTTCCTTAAACTGCCTGATTAGAGATGACCATGACATCCATAGCAGCCCGAATCCTGAAATATTTAAACCAGTGCTGCTATTTTTATTTTATTTTATTTTATTATTTTGTTTTATTTATTTGTTTGTTTTATTTTTGTTTAGCTTAGTCTAGTTTACATTTTATTTTACTTTATTTTATTTTATGGTTTGGTTGAATTTAATTTAGTTCAGTGTATTTTATGGTTTAGGTTTAGGTTTAGTTAAGTTTATCTTAGCTAAGTTTAGTTTATCTTAGCTAAGTTTAGTTTATCTTAGCTAAGTTTAGTTTATCTTTGCTAAGTTTAGTTTAGTTTAGCTTATTTTAGCTTGGCTTAGTTTAGCTTTTGGGAATCTGGACAGTCTTGGCTGGCTTTTTCCCCTCCTGTGGAAAGAGAGAGAGCAAGGGAGAGGCGAGGGGGAGAAGGAAGGTGATAAAGTTGAGGCCCTGGAGCTTCCAAACGCCTACGCGTGGGAGCCCAGCCGTGTCAGCTCCAGCAGGGCACGGACTCTTCCCTCCCCGATGATTTAGCCTTGAGCCAGACAAGGAGGAGAGCACGCCACAACCTGGGGATGCAAATCTCCAGCCCCGCCTGCATGCCGGGAGGTCATAAAAGGAGACTTTGCCTCTGGGGGGCAAAAGGCCTCCATTCCCCCCCCACTCCACCCCAAGGTCCAGACGGGAGCGTTTAATGGCAATTACACCAATGGGAGGTTTCCTGACAATCACACCCTTTTATGGGTTCCTTGACACCCTTGACGTGAGGTTGTGTTTAGATTGCCTCCCTCGTGGCTAGACAACATCCCCAGGTGGATGGGACGGAGAATCCTTTTCCCTGCCTCATGGGGGGGCTGGGAAATGGGGCAGTGGTGGGTTTCAAATTTTTTAGAGCCTACTCTGTAGGTGTGGCCTATTTTGTGGGCGTGGCTTGGCAGTCATGTGACAGGGTGGGAGTGGCCACCTTTTAAAATGTGGTGAAACTCATTTAACAACGCTCTTGCTTAGCAACCAAAATTTTGGACTCAATTGTGATGATAAATTCTTTCTTTCTTTCTTTCTTTCTTTCTTTCTTTCTTTCTTTCTTTCTTTCTTTCTTTCTTTCTTTCTCTCTCTCTCTCTCTCTCTCTCTCTTTCCTTCCTTCCTTCCTTCCTTCCTTCCTTCCTTCCTTCCTTCCTTCCTTCCTTCTTTCCTTCTTTCCTTTCCTTTCCTTTCCTTCCCGTTGGGTCACTGGCAGCGGTGGGCCAGATTTACTTCCAGGTACACCGGAGGAACCCCCTCTCACCGGTTCTCTAAATTTCACCAACCGGCTCTCGCGAGTAGGTGCGAGCCTGCAGAAACCCACCACTGAAATGGGGCGAGGCTAGGGTGTCCTTTTCAGGGTCGGGGGGGTGTCCCTCTGTTAGTCGGGGGGGGGCATATGACGGCAGCCCGCTGGTGGCCCTCTGAGCCAGGGTTGGGATTCAAAATTGTGTTACTACCGGTTCCGTGGGGGTGGCCTGCCTGGGGAAGGATACTGCAAAATCCCCATTCACATCCACTTCAGGGGAAGGATACTGCAAAATCTCCATTCACATCCACTTCAGGGGAAGGATACTGCAAAATCTCCATTCCTTCCCCACTCCGGGCTACTCCACCCTACTCCTGAAATTGGGAACTAAAGAAGGAATCATTCCCACCCCCACCCCCACCCCCACCCCAAAAAGGATCCAGCAAACCCTTCCTGTATTGTTTACGAGGAAACTCCAGGGAAGACTTTCAGATTATGAGTTGAGTTTGACTTAAAGGGATTTCACCTTGCAATCGGAGGAAATGTGGGGGTTGCCCCAGAGTCTCGGGAGAAGCCAAAAACAGCCCTTCGTTTTTATTATGAAGTATGTGATGGAAGCAGAAGGTTGAAGCTGGTGGATCTTACCCAGGACTTTCTAGCGATCTGGTGATGGCATCTAAATTCACGGGGAGAGATCCTGATCGATGACTGGATGTTAGGGAGACCCCTTCCCACGAGCAAGCTTAGAAACCACACGGATGTCCCAACTCAGCCCTTGGGCAACTGTCCCAATTCTTCTCCCACAAGGTTCAAGCAAAGGAGAACCTGCTCCAGAGTCCTTTGAGATGAAAGAAAGTGGAGTGACTTGAGACCAGAGGTGGCATTCAGCAGGTTCTAACCAGTTCTGGAGAACCGGTAGCAGAACTTTTGAGGAGTTCAGAGAACCGGTACATATCACCTCTGGCTGGCCTCGCCCCCATCTATTCTCTGCCTCCCGAGTCCCATCTGATCGGGAGGGAATGGGGATTTTGCAGTATCCTTGCCTTGCCACGCCCACCAAGCCATGCCTAGAGAACCGGGAGTATGAATCCCACTACTGCTTGCGACCTGCGTTGGTCACCCCACAAGTCCAAGTGTGTTGGGTTTCACAGCTGACCAAGTGGGCCTTGAGGGCCCCCAGCAGGATTTCCTCCCTCCACCCTCAGGTTCGGCCTTTTACCTTTCGTTTAGAGAAGGGAGAACACCGTTGATCTAATTTCAGATGTGAGGGGGTGGCCTGGAATTTCCTAAATGGGGTTAGGTGGTTTTGAACGGAGTTTTTGGACTCTCGTATAGAGTAGCATGAATGAGCATGCAGGACCAGTTTATATTACTTGATTGTTTTTACAAATAACTCAAGGGGGAAAACTTATGGGGAGAGAAGTGAAGGACCAGGGGAGACATCATAGCAGTCATCCAATATTTGAGGAGCTGCCACAGAGAGGAGGGAGGTTAAGCTATTTTCCAAAGCACCTGAAGGTCGAAGAAGGAACAATGGTTGGGAACTGACCAAGGAGAGATTCAGGTTAACGCTCTACCCAGGTCCTTTGAGAATCTGTTTCCTTATGTCAAGGCTTTTCTAGAAGGCTAAAACCTACGATGAACAGTTGCCGGAACTGGGCATGGCTAGTCTAGTGAAGAGAAGGACCAGGGGAGGCAGGAGAACAGTGGTCCAATATTTGAGGAGCTGCCACAGAGAGGAGGGGGCTCAAGCTATTTTCCAAAGGCCAGAGAAGGAATAACGGATTGAAACTGACCAAGGAGAGATTCAACTTAGAAACAAGGAGGAGTTTTCTGACAGGGAGAACAATCAATTGATGGAACAGAAGTTGCCTTTGGAAGTTGTGGGAGCTTCATCCCTGGAGGCTTCCAAGAAGTGACAGTTCTCAGTGTCAGGAAATTTCTCCTCAGTTCTCAGTTGCTTCTCTCCTTGATTAGTTTCCATCCATTGCTTCTTGTCCTGCCCTTCAGGTGCCTTGGAGAATAGCTTGACTCCCTCTTCTTTGGGGCAACCCCTGAGATATTGGAAGACTGCTATCATGTCTCCCCTGGTCCTTCTTCTCATTAAACTAAACATACCCAGTTCCTGCAACCGTTCCTCGTATGTTTGAGCCTCCAGTCCCCTAATCATCTTTATTGCTCTTCTCTGCACTCTTTCTAGAGTCTCCACATCTTTTCTACATCGTGGCGACCAAAACTGGATGCCGTATTCCAAGCGTGGCCTTCCCAAGGCCTTATAAAGTGGTATCAACACTTCACGTGATCTTGATTCTTTCCCTCTGTTGATGCAGCCTAGAACTGGGTTGGCTTTTTGGGCAGCTGCTGCACAACTGCTGGCTCCTATTTAAATGGCTTGTCCACTAAAAAACAAAATACCTGCTGCATTTTTCAAAGGAATGACTCCTGTTCCAAGCATTTCTATAAATACCAGCTGGAAATGTAATTCCCAACCGTGCAGGCTAATATATATATCTGCAAGTCACTGCCCTAAGGGGAAGACTCTGCTAGGAAGGAAGGCCTGTTGAATGCAGCATAATTTATGCCGGGGTTTTTACTCATGCATTACTCAGGGTATCAACGCTGCATCATTTGCAGGCCACAGCTGAAATAACGGATTGTTTTTGTTGCAATGCATTGAACACAATTATGCAAACCGGCAGTTTTTGGCAAGCCTTCCTGGTTGCAGAAGGGAAGACCCTCCCGAGAACGCCAAAAGATTCCTGCTTGGGATCTCCCAGACAGACAGACAGACAGAGAGACATGTACAAGCTGTCCTTGACTTATGACTGCATTGGGAGCGGAATATTTGTTGCCAAGCACTGCAGTTGCTAAGTGAGACATCATATGACCTCATATTAACTTTGTCAGAAGTCTGCCGGGAAGATTACCAAAGGAGATTACCTGATACCAGGATGCTAAAGGGAAAGGGAAAGTCTCCCCTTGCACACTTGTGCTGGTCGTTCCCGACTCTAGGGGGCGGTGCTCATCTCCGTTTCAAAGCCGAAGAGCCAGCTTTCTCCGAAGACGTCTCTGTGGTCATGTGGCCAGCCTGACTCAACACCAAAGGCGCACGGAAGGCTGTTCCCTTCCCACCAAAGATGGTCCCTATTTTTCCACTTGCATTTTTTTACGTGCTTTTCAACTGCTAGGTTGGCAGAAGCTGGGACAAGTCACGGGCGCTCACTCCGTTATATGGCGCTAGGGATTCAAACCGCCGAACCGCCGACCTTTCTGATCGACAAGCTCAGGGTCATAGCCACTGAGCCACCACGTTGGCTCTAAGTTTGAAGATCGGTGGTGAATCGCTTTTTGAAATCTCATTGTACGTCTGAATGGCGGTTAAACAGTGGTGAATTGAGGAATACCTGTGTATAAATACCTGGCCATTGATTTGTAGCTTGGGATCCACATGACCCCCTCAGATGCCTCTTATAATTTGCTATTTTTAGGAGAGGTCATGTGAATGGGGCAAAGCAGGAGGCCCCAACCCCCCAGGCTGCTAACACACTGTGGCCTATTCAGAATTGGGCCACGTGAGGGGTTGGCATGCATGCACACCCACAACTCGACTTGCACAAATGACGGGCGAGCCCAACATTTTTGTAAGTCAAGTGGCATGCGCGCACTGGCCCACCACTCAGGCGGCCCAGTTCCCCTCTCTTCCCTCCCCATCTGGGTCCCCCAACTACAAGGTTTGGGGGCCACTGGGGCAGGGGTGAAATCCAGCAGGTTCTGACAGGTTCTGGAGAACCGGTAGCGGAAATTTTGAGTAGTTCAGAGAACCGGTAGTAGAAATTTTGAGTAGTTCGGAGAACCCGTAGCGGAAATTTTGAGTAGTTCAGAGAACTGGTAGTAGACATTTTGAATAGTTTGGAGAACCGGTAGCAGAAATTTTGAGTAGTTCAGAGAACTGGTAGTAGAAATTTTGAGTAGTTCGGAGAACCCGTAGCGGAAATTTTGAGTAGTTCAGAGAACTGGTAGTAGACATTTTGAGTAGTTCGGAGAACCGGTAGCAGAAATTTTGAGTAGTTCAGAGAACCTGTAGCAGAAATTTTGAGTAGTTCGGAGAACCAGTAGTAGAAATTTTGAGTAGTTTAGAGAACCCGTAGCGGAAATTTTGAGTATTTCGGAGAACAGGTAGTAGAAATTTTGAGTAGTTCGGAGAACCTGTAGCAGAAATTTTGAGTAGTTTGGAGAACAGGTAGTAGAAACTTTGAGTAGTTCGGAGAACCTGTAGCAGAAATTTTGAGTAGTTCAGAGAACTGGTAGCAGAAATTTTGAGTAGTTCGGAGAACAGGTAGTAGAAATTTTGAGTAGTTTGGAGAACCGGTAGCAGAAATTTTGAGTAGTTCGGAGAACCAGCAAATACCACCTCTGGCAGGCCCCAGAGTGGGGCGAGAATGGAGATTTTGCAGAATCCTTCCCCTGCCACGCCCACCAAGCCACGCCCACAGAACCACTAGTAAAAAAATTGAATTTCTCCAGGGCCCTGGGGTAGAGCTATTGGGATTTTGTCTGGCCCAAATTGTCACTTTGGCCCCCAATTCCAGAAGTTGGCTTCTACCGTGACAACTGACTGTATGCTTTGAGATTAGATTAAATTCTCCGGGATCCGTGGCCCTTTGCTCCTTTCCATCTGAGCAGAATGAAGCCAGAAATTATTCTTGACCTCTAGACCTCTAGCTCCTGAGCTTACGCAGAGTCTCTTTAGATTCCCCCCCACTGAGCTCCCTCTGGAGGCAGGAAGCTCTCCCGTAGGAATTTTCTAGATCGGGAAGCATGGAGAAGGAGGAAGTTTTCCAAGAATGCAAATCATCTTTTGATATCGTTTCCCAACCCTCAACTAAAAAGGATGACTTGAGAGAGAAATCAGCAGGGGCTCCCCCCAAGCAAGCCAGATCATAAAGCAGAAAACCAGAAGCCGCTTTTGCAAGGAGGAAGCTCTCAGGATCTCCTAGGGCTGCACTTCCTCCCAGCGTGATTCACACAGCTGTTTGAATGAGAGAGGAACATCTAGAGAACATAACTATTGATGGAAGCCCCACCACATCTGGACACGGGGTTGTCTCTCTCTTGGGGAGGGGCATTGCTGAGGGGTCCAGGGTTGGGTCCAGGGTTCAAATCCAGCTTTTTCTGCAAGTGGGGGGTGGGTGGGTGGGAGAGGCAGGCCCGATGGCGGATGAAAGGCAGGCAGTGCAGGGTCCCCCCATCACTCCAAAGGGGGACCCCCTTCCTTCCCCCTTGGTCACCTGGCCAACTTTGCTTCTGTTGGCCGTGTGCCCCCGAGTTTCGCCGCCCTGGGTCCTTTTTTAGGAGAAGGTGCGGGTTATATTTATGTATTTTATTTTTTATTTTTCGAATTCATACCCCGCCCTTCTCCTTGTTAGGACTCAGGGCGGCGCACAGGCAATTATTAAAAACCATTACAAAACAATATATACTATTAAAAACATATTAAATTAAATTAAAACCCGTGCTAAAAACCCTTTAAAACCCTAAAAATTAAAATTTATAAATATAGTCAGAAACGGGGGGCTATGCTAGGCCGGCTTGTTGGAATAGGTACGTCTTAAGGCGTTGGCGGAAGAGGCGGAGGTCCGAGGTATAGTGCGAAGGTCGGGGGGTAGGTCGTTCCAGAGGGCCGGGCCCGCCACAGAGAAGGCCCTTCCCCTGGGTGTCGCCAGCCGGCATTGCCCGGCCGATGGTACCCGGAGAAGGCCCTCTCTGTGGGAGCGGATCGGACGAAGGGATGTATGGGGCAGAAGGCGGTCTCGTATATAGCTAGGCCCCGAGCCATGGAGCGATATAAATGTGAATACAAAATGAAATCCATTCCGAGGGCCTTCCTCGCAAGTAAATCTCAGCCAGGAGCCACAGCTGGGCATCCCACCTCCCCTTCATTCCCAGCAATTGGGGAGGGAGCCCCCCAAACCCCAACTTCCTTCTTTTAACCGTTGCCAGTGAATCAGCAACGAACCCAGGTGAAGGGTTCTTTAGCGCTCTCGGAACTGGCTTGTTTTCTCACAGACGTTTCATGACCCATCTAGGGAACACCATCAGTGCTATAAGGAAGTGGGGTTGTGGACAGGAGAAAGGAGCAGGGCAGGAGGAGGGGGAGAACGGGGTGGGGGGGTCCTTGGTGCTCTCTGAGCTGACTTGTTTTCTCGCAGACATTTCATGACCCCACTAGGTAACTTCATCAGTGCTAGAAGGAAGTGGGGTTGTGGACAAGAGAAAGGAGCACCGGTGATGTTTCCTAGCTTGGGTTATGAAATGTCCTGTGAGAAAACGAGCCCAGCTCAGGGGGCAACCACCAAGGACCCCCACGTGTCAACCTCCCCCAGCTACAAATATTCTTCTTCCGTGGATCCCAAGTGATCCCACTGCCCCTCCAAAGAGATCTCTTAGCTGGCCTGGAGGAAGGCTTTTCAAGAAACAAATCCAGTAAGGAAACTGGCTGTTGGCACCACCAACATCCCTTGCTGGGCCCAGAGATGCTTCCCTCACCCAGGGGGTACCCCTTTAGGGTACCCCCAGCAGCCTCTGTGCAATGGGAGCCCTTTCCTTTCCCTCCCACCCATGCTCCTCTGCCTCTATTTCTCTTTCTTTCTCCCTCCTTCTTTTTCTCTCTTTTCTCTCTCTCTTTCTCTCTCCTTTCTTTCTCTTCTTTCTCCTTCTCTCTCTTTCCATTTCCCCTCTTTCTTTCTGTCTCTTTCTCTCCCCTATTTTTTCTCTCTCTTTCTGTTTCTCTCTCTATCTCTCTCCTCTTTCTTTCTCCTTTTCCCTCTCTCTCTCTTTCTGTTTCTTTCTCTTCCCTCTCTTTTTCTCTCTCTTTCTGTTTCTATCTCTATCTCTCTCCTCTTTCTTTCTCCTTTCCCCTCTCTCTCTCTTTCTGTTTCTTTCTCTTCCCTCTCTTTTTCTCTCTCTTTCTGTTTCTATCTCTATTTCTCTTCCTGTCTCTTTCTCTCCCGTCTCTCTGTCTTTCTGTCTCTTTCTCTCCTGTCTCTCTGTCTTTCTTTTTCTCTCCCCTGTCTCTCTGTCTTTCTTTTTCTCTCTCTATCTCTCTTCCCTTCTCTCTCTCTCCTCTTTCTCTCTCTCTTTCTTTCTGTCTCTTTCTCTCCCCTCTGTCTCTCTCTTTCTGTTTCTCTCTCTCTCCCTCCCTCCCTCCCTCTCTTTCAAAGGCGAGAAGGAGGAAGCAACCGTGAAGGAAAAAAAAAAAAAGGAGAAGAACTGCAGCAGAGAGACGGCGAG
The DNA here is from genome assembly GCA_039707465.1 of Rhabdophis nuchalis. Classification (NCBI taxonomy): domain Eukaryota; kingdom Metazoa; phylum Chordata; class Lepidosauria; order Squamata; family Natricidae; genus Rhabdophis; species Rhabdophis nuchalis. Next base: position 22,206,096 of record CM077652.1, on the reverse strand, counting down.
CGAGCGAGAGGCGCAGCCAATCCGGACGGGCCGTTCCGAAGTTTGCCTTTTATGGCGAGAGCCGCGGCGGCCGGCCCGTATAAAACCCGGCGCGCGGCGGCAGAGCGCGCAGTCGTCAAGGCGCCCCCACGGTCCTCTCTCGTGCTCTCCGCTCTCTTCCCCCCGTCCAGCCGGTGGATCGCTCAGCCGCCTCGCTTGCGCCCTCCCCCCGCCGCCTCCAGCCCGAAGGGTCTCCGACAAGCCGCCGCCGAGCGTTTCCAAGCAGGCACCACCCGAAAGGTGAGCCAAGGAGGGAAGGAAGGCGCGCTTGGGTTCTTGCCTTGAGTTGGGTTGGCTTGAGTTGGGTTGGTTGGCTTTGGAAAGGTTGCGGGGACGCGTGCAGTGGTGGGGAGCGGGTAGGGGGGGGTTGTTTGAGCTTTTTTGGGGGGGGAGCCTTTGCAAGGGGGAGCGCTTCGAAGCAGCCGCCCCCCCCCCCCAAAAAGGCAAACCCCGGGAATGCCAAGGAGAGAAGGAGGAAGGCGCGCTTGGCTTTTGTTGGGTTGGGTTGAGTTGGCTTGGCTTGGTAAGGTTGCGTGGGGAGCGGATAGGGAGGGGGTGTTGTTGGGCTTTTGGGGGGAGGGGGCTTTGGAAGGGGGGAGCGTTTCGAAGCAGCCGCCCCCCCCAAAAAAAGGTAAAGATGAAAAAGAGGAAGGCGCATCTGGCTTGGCTTGGTTGGGTTGCAAAGGCGTGCAGTGGGGGTGGGGGGCTGTTGTGGGGGGGTGGGGGGGGTCTTTGCAAGGAGGAGCTTCCGGCCTCCCTTTCCCGGGTCCCCCCCTTTTTTTGGGGGGGGGGAAGAGGGCTCAGCGCTCCCGGGGGCTTCTTGGAGAACGGGCGCAAGGATTTGGAGAGTCGGCGGATGGAATTTGAGGGGTGGGTGGGCGCCCCCCTCCTGTCCTGGTGGGGTGGGGCCCCTGCCCTGGTGTGGCGTGCATGGGGGGGGGGGTTGGCTGGAACTGAGGGGGGAGGGAGGCAGCAGAAGTGCAAAGGGGTGGGGAGGGGGTTTGGCTGGGACCCTCCCCTTAAACGCTTTTGTGGTTTGGGGGAGCCGCGCGCGCGCCGGCCGGCCTTTGAACGGGACCCCCCCTCCTCCTCCCACCGCGGGGCCTCGCAGTGCTGGCCTGTTGGTTGCGTGTTTGGAAGTGACGTGGGGAAAGGGAGGCTTGGAATCCAGCCAGGTGCTGAGTTCGAATTGAAAGGCGCAGGGCGAGGCGGCTGGGCGCGTCGCAGCTTAACGGCTGAAGGTGGGGGGGAGGACAAATAGAGGGGGGGGGGGAAGGAAGGACTTGGAGGTCGGAGCCCCGACGGGACGCGAGCAAAGGGGTCGCAAAGCCGGTGGTTCTATTGTAAGGGAGAGCACGTGGGTGGGAGGAGGGGAAGGGGAGTCGCCCGTCAATCAAAAAGGCTTTTTGAGGAAGGGTCTCTTTGTTTCCTGCGTCTGTTGGCTGGAGGGGTTGCAGGAGGGGGGGCGGATCTGAACTCCTTTAAGGGGATTTCCTCCCCCCCCCCCCAAGGAAATGCTGCAGAATTTCCCTCTGGGGCACCTCTCTTGAGCCAATTTGGAAAGAGGTGTCAGACCAAGCAAGCGGCTAGTCCTCATTAAACGAGGGGAGGAAAGGAGCCTTATGGGTCCCTCGTGTTTGGGAGGTTGTTTTTTTTTAAATATTCTCAGTGGTTGGTTGTTCTTCCTTTTTAAAAAAAAGTCCTTTCAATTCAAGCATCCTTTTGGCTTGGTGGAATCTGCTTTCATTCTCTCTCTCTGTTTCGCGCCCCCCCCCACCCCCACTTTGGGCCTGGAATTAATAGGGGTTCATCCACTTCTTGCAAACCTTGCAATGCCTAGCCTGGGGATCCAGAGCTAATCCAGATCCGTGGCTTCCCCGCTTCTCTTTTGGGGCTGGGGATGGGAGAGAAGGGACAGAGAGAGAGAGAGAAGGGTCTTTGAGTGGGGCACACAGCCTCGTGGGCGTGGGTGTGCCTCGCCCTGGCTAAGCTGTTGCAAGCGGCAACCCAGCCTGGGTGGGTGGCTGGCTGGGCCGCAATGCCTTAGGAGGTCGTTGTGCCACCCCCAATCCAAAAGCTGGTGGGCAGGCAGGCCATGTGTGGGGAGGGGTCTCTTGCCTGGAGGAGGGAAGGTTGGGGATTTAGGCTGGGAGGGGGGATGGTGAGGAGCTGGCCTTTGGGCGTGGCCACAGCCCCCCCTCCCTCTCTCCTTGCTGGGTGGAAGAGGGGGGGCTGGTGGGTAGGCAGGGCGTGGCCAAGCGAAAGCTGGCTGCCGGCTGCATCTTGGCGATTGCCTTTTATGGTAATAGTGGGAGCCGGCAGGGCAGCGCGGCTGCTTCCCTTCCCAAGGCTGCCCGAGAGAGTGAGCAAGCGCCGTCCGCGCCCCCTAGTGGCCGCTGGAGGCGTTAGGGAAGAAGGCAAAGAGGAAGTGGGTGTGGCCAGCCAGCTGGGCTTTTTGCTGTTTGTTGGCTGTTCCTTCAATGGTCTTTCTCCCCCCCCCCCCCCTTTCCAGATCCGCCATGGATGATGATATTGCAGCGCTCGTGGTCGACAACGGCTCCGGCATGTGCAAAGCCGGCTTCGCGGGAGACGACGCGCCCCGAGCTGTCTTCCCCTCCATCGTGGGTCGCCCCAGACATCAGGTAACGCCCCTGGATCCCCCCCCCCCCCCACACACACACTCTTCAATTTGCAACTCCTGCCAAGTCTCGCAGGTGTGTGTGTGTATGGAAATAAAAAATTTGCAAGTTGCTAGACCTCAAGGTGACTTTTCTAACCTGCTTTGACAGCAGCCTTGCAGGGTGGAACACCTAGGTGTTATCCTAGTTTGGTGTCCCTGAGGTTCTCCTACTGGCCTCCTGCTCATTCTTAGCACACCTCCCTTTGCTCTTTCCTTGGCCAGCTGGGAATCCAGGAAAGACACAGAAGGAAAACACAAGCCAGGTTCACTGAACAAAGCCTGTTTTTCTTGCCCAGAGCCCACGATTGGTATGACATGCCACCTTCTAAACCGTGGTTTGCAATCGAGAAAAGAGGCAGGCTTCAGAGCCACACTTTGAACAAACGACTTTGTGTCCTTTACTGCTGGGGTACCACAAAGAGACCAGCTTTAATTTAATTTAATGTATCGCCATTGTACGTATATACACAGTACACCTGTACAATGAAATTCACATCACACCCAGAGACCAGGCCCAACACACACGGCAATCCCCAAAACACCCACCCACCCAAAAAATTCCCTGCCCCTAAACCACCCAAGCATCCACACAACAGACCAAGCCGTGCTGACCAACATCTCACTGATGGTGGCCCTTGAGTTCATTGTTGAGTGCGATTGTAGCTGTGGGATCAAAGCTATTCAGAAGACGTGGGGTCCGAGTTTTAATCGTGCTGTATCTTCTGCCAGAAGGGGACAGTCTAAAAAGATTGTATGCAGGATGGGAGGAGTCTCTTGAGAAGGTTATGCAACTTCCTCAAACAGTGACATGTCATCTGTTGCCTAAACTAACTCCCAGAATTCCTCCGGTCAAAATTTGGGGAGTTGGGAAGTCCAGAAGGTCCAGTTGCCTTTTTTGGGGGGGGAAGGAAAAAGCACCTTTGGGGCAGCCATGACCTTGGACGTTGGAACATCTCCATAGACAAAGAAGGTGCCTTCTGTTTATCCATCCAAAGGTTACATACAGTTCAACCCAGTGGTAGTCCACCTGGTCCCTACTGCCCACTAGTGGTCATTCCAGCTTTCATAGTGGGCGGTAGGGGGGTTTTGTCCGATACTGAAGCACTTTCCTTTTTTTAAAAAAAAAATAATTGACTTCCCTACTTTATAAATCACCCTGATTGTGGGAACTGGTGGGCGGTTAGAAAATTTTACTACTAACAGAGAGACCAAAGTGGGCGGTAGGTATAAAAAGGTTCTTTCTTTCTTTTTATTAGATTTCTAGACCGCCCCCTCTCCCCGAAGGGTTGACTCTACCCCTGCTATAAATCAATACCCGGGCAATGCTAGTTATCGGCTAGTATCAAAGAATGCTTAAGTTAACTCGTAGGTTACCAACTTGAAGCCAAATAAAATTGCACATCCAAAATGTCTACTCTACTGTCAGGTAGAGCAGGGGTCTCCAAGCTTTACAACTTTAAGTCTGAAGGATGTAGAGAATTTTACTACTAACAGAGCTTTGCTGGCTGGAGAAGTCTGGGAGCTGAAGTCCTTCAGACTTAAAGTTGCAAAGCTTGGAGACCCCTGATGTAGAGAATTTTACTACTAACAGAGATACCAAAGTGGGTGGTAGGTAGATAAAGGTTGATTACCCCTGGTTTAAACCCAGCTTTGGAGCATGTTGGCTTGGAGTGGGCCCATCTTCCCAGGGCTTCCATCCTCCGCTGTGTGGTTCTTCAAAGTTCTTTTATTTCAAAGTTTGTCTTTTCTCTTGTTTCTCCCAGGGTGTGATGGTTGGAATGGGCCAGAAAGACAGCTACGTTGGAGATGAGGCGCAGAGCAAGAGGGGCATCCTGACCCTCAAGTACCCCATTGAGCATGGCATCGTCACCAACTGGGATGACATGGAGAAGATCTGGCATCACACCTTCTACAACGAGCTCCGGGTGGCTCCGGAAGAGCATCCTGTGCTGTTGACGGAAGCCCCCCTGAACCCCAAGGCCAACAGAGAGAAGATGACTCAGGTGGGTATTGGTTAGCTGCCTTGCGAACCCTGCCCAGCGTTTTCCCCTTCTTACAATTTCGTGGGGTTTTTTTCCCCTCCTGGTCTGCAAGGAAAAGAATACTTGGGTGATCTTTTTGGACCTTCCTTGGTTCATCATCTTCTTTTTTTTCTTTTCTTTTATCCTCCCAGCTCTGCAGGATTTTCTTTTCTGATCTGAGTCTCTGTCGCTGCGCCTGGAAAGGTTTTTATCTGCTCATTTTCAAAACAAGATTGGTTTTCTCTCTCTCTCTCTCCTGTTTGGTCTAACTCTAGCTCGTGAGCTTCACTGCTGCTTCTTTCTTCACTCACTCTCTCTCTCTCTCTCTGTCTCATCCCCCCATCCCAAACTAACTTGTTTTGAGTGATTTCTGTCATGTTCTCTCACCTGGTGAAAATTTGCAAAATTGAAATATGCAAACAGGAAGGGTGATTTGCCTTAACTCCTGGATTGATGAAGGTTTGTAGGTGTCCAGCATGTGTTTGGCCTTTTTTGATGTGTGTTCCTGCGCATGCCCTAGGTGGGGACCTCTGTTGGCCCGGATCTTCACGTCTGTCTCTCTTTTTTCTCTCCCACCTCTAGATCATGTTTGAGACCTTCAACACCCCAGCCATGTATGTAGCCATCCAGGCTGTGCTCTCTCTGTACGCCTCTGGCCGTACCACCGGCATTGTGATGGACTCTGGTGATGGTGTCACCCACACTGTGCCCATCTACGAAGGTTATGCCTTGCCCCACGCCATCCTCCGTCTGGACCTGGCTGGGCGCGACTTGACCGACTACCTCATGAAGATCTTGACCGAGAGAGGCTACAGCTTCACCACCACAGCTGAGCGAGAAATTGTGCGCGACATCAAGGAGAAGTTGTGCTACGTTGCCCTGGACTTTGAGCAAGAGATGGCCACCGCCGCGTCCAGTTCCTCCCTGGAGAAGAGCTACGAGCTGCCCGATGGGCAGGTCATCACCATTGGCAACGAGCGGTTCAGGTGCCCAGAAGCCCTCTTCCAGCCATCTTTCTTGGGTAAGTCCTGAAAGAACCACTTATCTTCAAAGCAGAACCTGGACTTGGGTTGAAGGGACATCTGGAAGGGGAAGGAAGTTGGGCTCTTGGTGTCCAGTTGTCTTCAGGGGCTTAAGACGCTGACTTGTCGATCGGAAAGGTCGGCGGTTCGAATCCCGAGCACCTGTTAACGGAGTGAGCTCCCGTGACTTGTCCCAGCTTCTGCCAACCTAGCAGTTTGAAAGCACGTAACAAATGCGAGTAGGAAAAATAGGAGCCACCTTTGGTGGGAAGGGAACAGCGTTCCGTGCGCCTTCGGGCGTTGAGTCATGCCGGCCACATGACCACGGAGACGTCTTCGGACAGCGCTGGCTCTTGGGCTTTGAAGCGGAGATGAGCACTGCCCCCTAGAGTCTGGAGCGAGTAGCACACATGTACCTGTCTTCATATATCTTGGGTGTCTTCTCTTGCCAGGCATGGAATCCTGCGGCATCCACGAAACCACCTTCAACTCTATCATGAAGTGCGACGTTGACATCCGTAAGGATCTGTATGCCAACACCGTCCTCTCGGGTGGCACCACCATGTACCCTGGCATCGCCGACCGGATGCAGAAGGAAATCACCGCGCTGGCACCCAGCACAATGAAAATCAAGGTGAGGCTTGGGCGCCTGAGCAACCTGGCTCCCTTGGGGGTGGTTCCTCTACAACAGGGGTGCCATCAAACTTGGCAACTTTTAAGACTTTTGTGGACTTCGACTCCCAGAATTCTTGTGGCCGGAGAATTCCAGGCGTTGGAAGTCCACAAGTTTTAAAGTTGCCAAGTTTGAAGACACCCCTGTTCTACAATTATGGGACGTTGTGATGCCCCAACCGACAAGCTGGGTTATTAGCAGCTACAACTTTTTGCTTATTTTATTGGGGAAAACCTTGCGTTGTCCCCACTGGATGGCCAAGCTGGTTGGTAGAGTTTTGGGTCAAGAATTGGGAGCAGAGCGATGGATTGGCCCCCACCGTTGTGCGATCCGTTGGATGGAGGGGTGCAGTGGCCTTGAGGTGGAGCTCTCGCCTCTACAACCAGGAGGTTGTAAATTCAATCCTGGGTAGATGCAGATACTTCTCTCTCTCTCTCTCTCTGGGCACCCTGAGAATATATCTCCTGAATCAAAACTCCACATTGGTGACAGGAAGGGGCATCTGGCCAGTAAACAAATCCGCTCTGTTCAATTGCCCAGATTCCATCCCACAGGGGATTTATGGGGGTCATTAAAAGACACAAATGTGACCGCTTTGGATCTTGAGGGCCAGTCACTTGGATTCCGCTTCGGTTCTAATTTGCTTCCTCTTTGTCGTCTTCCAGATCATTGCTCCACCTGAGCGTAAATACTCTGTCTGGATCGGAGGGTCCATTCTGGCTTCTTTGTCCACCTTCCAGCAAATGTGGATCAGCAAACAGGAATACGACGAATCCGGTCCATCCATCGTCCACCGCAAATGCTTCTAAAAAAAAAAAAAGCAGGACTCAGTTACCACCATAGCAAATTTTTTTTTCTCCTCTTCTCTTTTTGACAAAAAAATAATAATAATAACTCCCTCCTCCTCCTCCCTCCCCCCAAATAACTTGCGCATAAGCGAAAAAGTTTTGAGATTTGGCATGGCTTATTTGTTTATTTGGCGCTTGACTCAGGATATCAAAACTGGAAACGGTGAGAGAGAGAAAAAAAGGTTTTGACGGCGGAAGCCTTTATTAAAAACAAAAATGCAAAAAAAAATAATAATAAAAGTTTTGGAGCGAACACCCTCTCCCTCTTTGACCCCCCCCCCCCAACTATCCCCACTGATCTCGCCCCCGCCCCGTTCCCCAGTTCTGCAGTGCATCTAAAGACTCCGATTGTATGCGTGTTGTTTCTTTTTTTTTTTTGCAAACAATAGTCATTCCAAATAATTGCGAAGCTCATTGAGAAGGGATTTAAACCAGCCTCTGTGAAGGCAGCAGCCCAGCAAACAAAGATTTCCCAGTTTGTCCATTCTTTTTTTTTATATGTAGAAAGTATTAGCTTTTGCCTGTGACTCATGATTCAAGTGTCTCTCGTCTCTTTGCGCCTTAAAACAAAACTTTTTAAAAAATAGCCACACTTGATTGCCATCTTTTTTTTCCTCCTTTTTAGATTATTTTGGGTCAGATCCGAAAAGAAAAAAAACCAATTAAAACGGGCTGCGCGTGTTTTCTTCCCAATGGAACGCGCGAAGGGTTCCTCTCTTTCTCCCCGCCACCCCTTGTGTGTGTCACCCTCCCCACTTCCCAGAGGGGAAAGCAGCACCCATTTGCACCCTTTTGATGCCAGTATGTGTAAGGGGTACCAGGGCAAGAGGGGAGGGGCAGGCAAAACTGTATACACTGACTCGGAAAAAAAAAGAAAATAACCCAAGTCTCAAATAAAGATGCACAACCATAACTCTGACTTTGCTGTGGTTTTTTTTTAAAATCAAGTCAGCGGGAGGAATCGCTCAACGTTTGAATTGGTGGGCAGGAACTTGGGAAGAGTTAGAAAGTTGGCACAAGTTCTTCCTTCCCAAGCCCTTTGGGAATCTTGTTTCCCTTATGGCAACATATGAAGAACAGTTGCAGGGACTGGGCATGGCTGGTCTATTGAGGAGAAAGGACCAGGGGAAACAGGATAGCAGTGGTCCAATATTGGAGGGGTTCCCACAGAGGAAAGGGGTCAAGCTATTTTCCAAAGACGAGACAAAGAAGAATGGATGGAAACTGACCAAGGAGAGATTCAATCTGGAAATAAGCTCAAATTTTTGGACAGAACAGTCAAACAATGGAACAGAAGTTGCCTTCAGAAGTTGTGGGAGCTTCATCCCTGGAAGCTTTTCAAGAAGAGACTGGACTGCCATCAGTCAGTCAGATGGTGTAGGGTCTCCTGCTTGGGCGAGGGGGGGTTGGACTAGATGACCTATAAGGTTCCTTCCAACTTGTTTAATTCTATGCATTCCCAAGCTCCCTTTCAGCAGGATTGTCCAACCTTGTCAACTTCGGTGGACTTTAATTTCAGAATTCCCCAGGCGCAACATTAGGGAATTCTGGGAGTTTAGAAAGTCCACAAGTCTTTAAAAGTTGCCACGGTGGGAGAATATTTATTCCAAATAGAAGAGACCTAGAGAAATTCTTCACGCTTACAATAATAATAATAATAATAATTTTATTTGTATACCGCATCCTCTCCCCAGGGGGGACTCGGAGCGGTGCACAGGGAAATTAAAATAACTATAAAAATACATAAATAGAATAAATAAAAACAGATTAAACTAGATTATCCCTGCGCTAAAATCCCCAAATATAAATTACCTAAAATCCCTTTCACCCTATTAGACGGAGACTAACCAAGGCCGGTCAAGCAGAAAAAGTGTGTTTTAAGTTTTTGACGGAAGGAGCGGAGGTCCGTAGTTCTGATTTCGGGGGGAAGGTTGTTCCAGAGGGCAGGGCCCGCCACAGAGAAGGCCCTTCCCCTGGGCGTCGCCCACTGGCATAGAACAGTATTTTTCAAAGAAGCCTTATAGTAAGGAAACCTCAGAAGAATTGTCCATGAATCAGGCCATAAAAAGATATAGAAAGATTTGGGGGATGACACATCCATCCATCCTTCCACCCACCCACCCATTGTCTCGAGGGGATCAAGCTATTTTCCAAAGCACCTGAACGCCAGACAAGAAAGAATGGATGGAAACTGACCAAGGACAGATTCAATGTAGAAATAAGGGTACGTTTTCCGATTGTGAGAACAATCAACTCATGGAACAGAAGTTGCCTTCGGAAGCTGCAAGAGCTTCATCTCGGGAAGCTTTCAAGAAGAGACCGGACTGCCGTCTGTCAGAAACGGTGTAGAATCTCCTGCTTGAGCAGGGGGTTGGACTAGATGACCTCCAAGGTCCTTTCCAGCTCTGGTATTCTATTACACAGAAACTGCGAGAGCTTCATCAAAGGGGGAAGCTTTCAAGAAGAGACCGGACTGCCATCTGTCAGAAACGGTGTAGAATCTCGTGCTTGGGCAGAGGGGGGGTTGGACTAGATGACCTCCAAGGTCCTTTCCAGCTCTGGTATTCTATTACACAGAAACTGCGAGAGCTTCATCAAAGGGGGAAGCTTTCAAGAAGAGACCGGACTGCCGTCTGTCAGAAATGGTGTAGAATCTCCTGCTTGAGCAGGGGGTTGGACTAGATGACCTCCAAGGTCCTTTCCAGCTCTGGTATTCTATTACACAGAAGCTGCGAGAGCTTCATCAAGGGAGGAAGCTTTCAAGAAGAGACCGGACTGCCGTCTGTCAGAAACGGTGTAGAATCTCGTGCTTGGGCAGAGGGGGGGTTGGACTAGATGACCTCCCAGGTCCCTTCCAACTCTGGTATTCTATTACACAGAAACTGCGAGAGCTTCATCAAAGGGGGAAGCTTTCAAGAAGAGACCGGACTGCCGTCTGTCAGAAACGGTGTAGAATCTCCTGCTTGGGCAGAGGGAGGGGGGGTTGGACTAGATGACATCCCAGGTCCCTTCCTCTGTTCAAGCCTATGCATTCTATGGATGACTTGACAATCCCCATAGACAGATGTGGCAGCAACACAAAAGGCTTTGGGGGAAAACCTTCCCCCCCCCAAAGCTTGAGGTCGGGATTTGCAGACCCCCCTCCCCTCCTTCTGACCCACAAGTGCAACTGCAGGAGAGCCACCCCCCCCCCCCCCAATTCAAATGCACGAGTTTGGGGATATGTGTGCCCCCCCCCTCCAAGTTGGAAGAATCCGTTCAGCTTCCTCCCTCCCTCCTTCCCCCCTCCCCGCCTGCCTAATTGGAACATTCCGGCTGCATGGGAGGCCACGCCCATCGTGGCGCTGCCGCCCGCGGAGCCTTATGCAAGATGGCGGCCGCCAGGCGCTCCTCTCGGAGCGGAAGTGACGCCACGCGAGCGCGCCGGAAGTCCCGCGTCGCTTCTCTCTGTGCCGGCTGAAGGGAAAGCCGTGTTGAGGCGAGGAGACGGAGGGCGAACGCCTCAGCCGGCTCGGACCGGGGAGTCTTTCACCCGGGCCATGGCGTCCTCCTCCGGTGAGGTAAGCCCGGCTTGCCCGAGAGGCCTCGGCCTTCTCCTTCGGACCGACAGGGCCTCGCCTTCCCCGCCAGCCTCGGCGTCTCCATGGCAACCCCTGACTCGCAGGGCACGTCTGAACCTGGGAGGACGCGTGTCAGGGCAGGAAGGGTCTCGCGGGGGGGGGAGGGGGGCTCCGTTTGGCAGCCGCAGAAGCGATTTGGGGTCTTATTCCTGGTAGGGGGCCCTTGGAGGTGAGGGTGAGGGTGGGTGGGTGGCTTCGGCGGGGTTGTGGTTTTTGCAGGCCAAGTGAAGGTTGAGTGACAGTCTGGGCCCCTTCCAGATGTGATGGACGCCCCCCCTTCCCCCCTTATAACCTCCCACCAGATTGCATTTGGCTCTTGCATTCAAAGGGGCAGGGCTTCCAAGACAGGCCTTAGGGGACTCTCTCTCCCATTATCCACAGCCAGTAGATCTTGCCCTTGCCTTCCTCCTCCAAGGGTTCTTCAGAAGGGCCAATGCAAGAGAGGAGATGCATGGGAGGGGAGACTGGAGAGTCCGGCAGCAGGCGAACGTATAAGAGATGAAGAGGAGGAGGAGGAGGAAGAAGATGGAATAGAATAGGAGCTTAGAATAGAATAGTATTGGAATATAGAATAGGAATAGAGAATGGAATGAATAGAATAGAATAAGGAATAGAATAGAATAAAGAATGGAATCGAATTGAACCTGGAAGGGACCTTGCAGGTCTTCTAGTCCAACCCCCTTATATACAGCAGTTCATTTAGTGACTTTTCAAAGTTTACACCACCACTGAAAAATAGCAACAGCAATAGCTGGCACACATTCAAAATGGAATTCTGTTACCTAATCTCCAAAGTGTACACATGCATAACACACATATAGACATGCTATAGAGTTGCATATGTATATGCCTACACCCATACATTAGAATAGAATTCATCGTCCACCTGTGGCCTTACTCCCAGTCGACCCCTGTTCCTTAGCTGTTCCCTTTGTCTGGCAACTCTGCGCATGTGCACGCTGGGAACAGGCTCCAGCTGTTCCTCTGCCTCACTGATGTCTGTGTCCGAAGGCAGCTGATAACTGGCGTACATCCCTGGCCCCCTCTCTGCCTCCGACACAGAGCCCTCCTCAGAGCTTTCCCCAGACTCCAGGACTGGCACATCTTCCTCCCCAGCCTCTTCACTGTCTGAATCTGCTGGCAGCTTTGCTGGCTGCTGTTGGGCCACAACAGTTGATTGAGTCCTTTGAGGAATCTGACCGATTCCTTCCCCCAGCTTTTCGTTTCTTCTTTGTCTTTTCTGAGCCTTTGTTTTTCTCCTGCAGGACCTAGCCAGCGAAGAGAACCGGGAGGAGAATCTCGGCATGAACTTAATGGAGTTTTCAGACGAAATCCTCTTACACATCTTGCGATATACTCCCGTGTCGGATCTTGTCTTGAACGTCCGAAGCGTCTGCCGGAAACTGTCCGCCCTCAGTCTTGACAAAAGCCTTACTCACACGGTGATGCTGCATAAAGATTACCAGGTGAGCAGGGGCTGCCGAAGACGATCCAGAAATTAGGTCGACCCTGGATGAATGGGGCGTTTAACGATCTTGAGTTTCCCTCCGTGGATTCTCTCTGCCTCACACCGGGACTCAGCAGCAAGAAGAGGCTGAAGAGGCGTCACCCTAAAAAGCTCTTCCTTTGAGCCTTAGGATGAGGGAATTATCCTTTCCTCGTTTTACTTTAAGAAGGATGTCAGGGGGAAAAAGATAAGGGAAAAATATCCTACTTTAGAAGGATACTAGCTGATAACCTGGCATTGCCCGGGTATTTATTTATAGGGGGGGAAATGTCCCGACCAAACTTAATTTCTATATATATATCCTTAGCTCATAATTCTGCATTAACGTAACCCTTTTGTCTGCTTATATTGTCTCTTTGCAAAAAATACCAGGACAAAGAGAGTTTGGGAGGCCTGCAGAGCGCTCCTCTGGGCCGGGAGGAGTTTTCCCCCCCCTTGTTTACCTCTTCAAAATCTTGGTGCGTCTTATACTCCGTTGCGTCTTATACCCTGAAAAATACTGTAGATAGAATAAACGCACCTCCTTTTCTTTGAAGAGATTTCCAGAGGCCTCCTAGCAACACCGATGGTCTTTGGGTGGGGCAAGATTAGGGTCTTTCCACCAGAATCAATGGCGGTTGCTTTCACACTCCCTCCCTTGTAGCGTCTCCAGAACTCGCCCGCGGTCATAACATTCGGCGTTTCAGTCTTCAGCCCCTGGAAAGGCAATGCATGAGTTGTCCTAAGCTTGACCCGTAAATCTAGGCCCGCCGTAACCCGGTTCCTTTGACCTCCCGAACTGTTTCTACGCAGGTGGACAAAGACAAGGCGAAGCGGCTGATGAAGGAGATCGGAAAAGAGATCCAGGAGCTGGACATGACCGGCTGTTACTGGCTGCCGGGCTCGACCGTCGATCAGGTGACCCGCTGCAAGAACTTGGCGAAGCTGAACCTCTCCGGCTGCCACCTCACCTCCCTTCGCCTCTCCAAGATGCTCTCGGCCTTGCAGCACCTCCGCTCGCTGGCCATCGACGTGAACCCCGGCTTCGACGCCTCCCACCTGAGCAGCGAGTGCAAAGCCACCCTGAGCCGGGTGCTGGAGTTGAAGCAGACCCTCTACACACCCTCCTACGGGGTGGTCCCCTGCTGCACTAGCCTGGAGAAACTGCTCTTGTACTTCGAGATCCTCGACCGATCCCGGGAGGGCTTGATCATCTCCGGTCAGCTCATGGTCGGCGAGAGCAACGTGCCCCATTACCAGAACCTACGGGTTTTTTACGCCCGGTTGGCGCCTGGCCCGGTCAACCAGGAAGTGGTCAGGCTGTACTTAGCGGTGCTGAGCGACCGGACGCCGGAAAAACTTCACGCCTTCCTCATCTCCGCCCCGGGCGGCTTTGCCCAGAGCTGCGCCGTTAAAGACCTCTTGGACTCCATGGCCAGGAACGTGACTCTAGACGCTCTCCAGCTGCCTCGCTCCTGGATGAACGGCTCCAGCCTGCTGCAGCACTTAAAGTTCAGCAACCCTTTCTACTTCAGCTTCAGCCGCTGCAGCTTGTCCGGCGGGCAGCTGGTCCAGCGGGTGTTGAACAGCGGCAAAGACCTGGGCAGCTTGGTGGGCTTGAACCTCAGCGGCTGCGTCCACTGCCTGTTGCCGGACTCCTTGTTGCGCAAAGCGGAGGACGACATTGACAGCGGCATCGCCGAAGCCCTGGTGGACGCCTGCTGCAACTTGAAGCACCTCAACCTCTCCGCCGCCCACCACCACAGCCCGGAAGGCCTGGGGAAGCACCTCTGCCAGGTGTTGGCTCGGCTGAAAGGCCTCCTCTCTCTGGCGCTGCCGGTTTGCGCCGCGGCGGATGCGGCCGCCGCCTTGCTGACGGCCGACAAGCCTTCGGTGCAGCCGGTGGCTCACTCGGTCTCTCAAGGGTTTGGGAAGAAAGTCCGTATCGGGGTGCAGACGTATCCCAGGAACTTCTCGGAGCAGAGCGATCGCAGAGCGCCGTCCTCCGTCTTCTGGACTCTTCTGGAAAGCCTCCCCTTTCTGGAACGGTTGGAGCTGATCGGCTCGAATTTTTCCTCGGCCATGCCGCGGAACGAGCCGGCCATCCGGAACTCCCTGCCCCCTTGCAGCCGGGCGCAGCATATCGGGGACGCGGAAGTGGCCGCCATTGGCCAGCTGGCGTTCCTGCAAAGCCTCACCTTGGCCCAGCTGCCCAACATCCTCACGGGCTACGGGCTGGTGAGCATCGGGGCGCAGTGCCAACGCCTGCGGGCGCTCTCCTTGGCCAACCTGGGCCTGATGGGGAAGGTGATGTACGTCTCGGCTCTGGTGGACATGCTGAAGCACTGCAGGTGCCTACAAGATCTCAGGTGAGCCCAGCAGGGTTTTTTTCCCCCTTGGCTTTTCCTGTCACCCAGGGATGCTTCTGTGTCATTGTCTCCCCCCCCTCCCCCCGCCCCCCAAGGAGGCTAAAACTTTAAGAACGGTTGCAGGATTTGGGTTTGGCCAGTCTAGAACAGGGGTAGTCAACCTTTTTCTACCTACCGCCCACTTTTGTCTCTCTGTTAGTAGCAAAATTTTCTAACCACCCACCGGTTCCACAGTCATGGTGACTTATAAAGTGGGGAAGTCAATTAAATTTAAAAAAAGGAAAGTGCTTCAGTATCGGATAAAACCCCTACCGCCCACCATGAAAGCTGGAACGCCCACTAATGGGTGGTAGGGACCAGATTGACTACCACTGATATATATATGTATATATATATATAGAGAGAGAGATACTAGGTAGGTAGGTAGGTAGGTAGGTAGGTAGGTAGGTAGGTAGGTAGGTAGGTAGATAGATATAGATATAGATATAGTTATAGAGATAGATAGATAGATAGATAGATAGATAGATAGATAGATAGATAGATAGATAGATAGATAGATAGATAGATAGATAGATAGATAGATAGATAGATAGATGATAGATAGATAGATAGATCGATCAGGGGTAGTCAACCTTTTTCTACCTACCGCCCACTTTTGTCTCTCTGTTAGTAGCAAAATTTTCTAACCGCCCACCGGTTCCACAGTCATGGTGATTTATAAAGTAGAGAAGTCAATTAAATTTAAAAAAAGGAAAGTGCTTCAGTATCGGACAAAACCCTCCTACTGCCCACCATGAAAGCTGGAACGCCCACTAGGGGGCGGTAGGGACCAGGTTGAGTACCACTTGTCTAGAGGAAAGGAGGATTTGGGGATAACATGATGGCATTATTCCAGTATTTGAGAGGCTGCCTCAAAGAGGTGTGTGTGTGTGTGTGTGTGTGTGTGAGCTTATTCTCCAAAGCACCTGAAGGCAGGACAAGAAACAGTGGATGGAAACTACCATATTTTCCGGAATATAAGACGCACCTTTTTCCCTCAAGAAAGAGGCTGAAAATCTGGGTGCGTCTTATACATTGAATTCAGCACTTTTGGCCTCCCGAAGCACTGCCCCCTTCACCAAGAGGGTTGTGCAGAGCCTCTAGGAAGCTTTCGGAGAGTTCCTGGGGGCTGGGGAGGGCAGAAATGAGCAAAGAAATGGCCTGGGTTTTTTTGCTCAATTTTGCCCCCAGCCCCCCCAGCCCCAAAGACCACTCTATAAGCTTCCTAAAGGCTATTATCCATGCCAATTTTTTTGACAAAAAACGGGCCTGTTTTCGCAAAAAAAACCAAGGCATTTTTGCTCGTTTTTGTCCCTCCTTCCCCTGGAGCACTCTATAAGCCTCCTAAAGGCTATTCATGCCCTTTTTAAAACAAAAAAAGGAAGGGCCCGTTTTTGCGAAAAACGGGCTCGTTTTTGGGAGGTTTGCAGAGTGCAAAAACTTGTTTTTTTTAAATTTGCCTCTTCAAAACCTCAGTGCGTCTTATACTCCGGTGCGTCTTATACTCCGAAAAATATGGTACCTAAGGAGAGAAGCTTCTGCTAACCTAGCAGTTCAAAAACAGGTAAAAAAATGCAAGTAGAAAAATAGGAACCATCTTTGGTGGGAAGGGAACAGCGTTCCGTGCGCCTTCGGTGTTGAGTCATGCCGGCCACGTGACCACGGAGACATCTTCGGACAGCGCTGGCTCTTCGGCTTTGAAACGGAGATGAGCACCGCCCCCTAGAGCTGGGAACTAGCACGTATGTGCGAGAGGAGCCTTTATATTTACCTTTAAATGCTTATTTGGATTTAGAGGAAGCCTTAGAAAAGGTAAATTTTAATCAGGAAACCTCAGAAGGCGATAGAGCCACATCGCCACCTGCTGGATCGAGCAGCAAATTACAAGATGGGATTTCCCCCCCAGTCCTGCTCCAGTGTAGAAGGCAATGACTGCAAAGTTGCCCCTGATTGATTCCTCCCCCCCCCCCTAGTGTTAGATAACAGCTCCCCAAATTCTCAGGTGGCTTCATAGGAATACTGCCCCCTTCTTTTTCCTGTGTCTGTTTTGCTCTTTAAGGATTTAGTAAGGTCTCCGCAATTCTTCTGAATTGAACGTTGCCCTAAGAGCCATGGTTTCTCATCCTTGCCAGCTTCAAGACGAGTGGACTTCAAGTCCCAGAATTCCCCAGCCAGCTGTGAATCATAGAGTTGGAAGGGACGAGATAGGTCACCTAGTGGTCCAGTGTTTCTCAGCCTTGCCAGCTTCAAGATGGGTGGACTTCAAGTTCCAGAATTCCCCATTCAGCCGTGAATCATAGAGTTGGAAGGGACCAGATAGGTCACCTAGTGGTCCAGGGTTTCTCAGCCGTGCCAGCTTCAAGACTGGTGGACTTCAAGTCCCAGAATTCCCCATCCAGCCGTGAATCATAGAGTTGGAAGGGACCAGATAGGTCATCTAGTAGTGCAGTGTTTCTCAACCTTGGCAGTTTGAAGATGGGTGAACTTAAACTCCCAGAATTCCCCAGCCAGAATTCCAGAATTCTGGGTACAAAAAGCTTCTGGAGCCTGGGGAGGGGGGAAATGCTCCCCCCCTCCCATTGTGCAGGAAGCTGACTAGGTCATGCCCCCATGGCCACGCCCACCCAGCAACCGGGCAAAATGCCAACGTTTTCCAATCCCACCCCTGTTGCCCCTTCTCAAATTTCTTTGAAGAACCGCTCAAGCTCTCTCTCCAACCTTCTTCCTCGCAGGCTTGAACAGCCGTACTTCCACGCCAACGGCCAGTTTTTCCATGCGCTGAGCTGCTGTTCCTCCCTGCAGCGCCTCTGCATCATCTCCCGGAGTGGGACCCTCCAGTCCGACGCCGTGATGCCCTTCATGGCTGCCTGCCGTGAGGTCATCATGTGCCATATGTTCATGGGGGAATCGCTCGCCCTTTGCAAGAGCCTGCAGCAGACCCTGATCCGGAGGTGAGTGCGAGACATCGCAGCAGGTTCTACTTCTTGCAGGTGCCCGTTGGGTCATTAATCCGGAGAGCATGTTTTGGAAGGGCAAACACGACGATTCGGCTTCTTGCTGAGCAGTTCCTTCTTCGCTGCCTTAACTCAGGGGTGTCAGGCTCAAGGCCCGCGGGCCGCATCTGGGAAATGTAAGAGGCCACCCACATGACTTCGTCCCGGTCTTGTTCTGACCTAGACTTCCCCCAAAAACCACATGGGTTGTTATCTACTCTGGGTTCAGAACCAGTGTTACAACTCTGGTCCCGTAACCAGTGTTAGGGGGTAACAAACACCCCCGTTTGAAAGAAAATGCGGAATAGTGTAATACACCGGACAGTAAAGAGATACGTTGCTTTAACCACACACAAACTCTAAAACACTGATAGTAAGAAAATAAATAGTCTTTACTTTGTAGCAACTAAAATACTTCTTCCGACCAGTGATTCTAACTTCTCAAACAATAACAGTCTTTCACCAAAACACAGTTATCTTACAGCGATGCAAAACAAATACTTCTTCAGCTTCAGCAGCAAACAGTAAGCACAGGAAACAACAGGAATCAAAAAGGGAATGAACTGTGTTTCTGAGCTTCCTTATATGGTAGAGCTGAGAAGCACAGCCAATCAGAATTCAACATAGTTCTTAAAGCTACATATACTATTTAAGAATACTGGCTTATATATATATTGTCAACCCAACATAAGGCTAAATATCCTAACATGGGTGGGGCTACATTCAGTGTACAAGACGCACCCTAATTTTCACCCTGTTTTAGGGAGGAAAGAGGTGCGTCTTATACTCTGAAAAATACGGTATACTCCCCCCCCCCCCCTCTCCCAGTTGCAAAAAACTAAAATAAAATAAAATTGTATGCGGCTAAGTGCTTCAAACGGTGACAGATGACAGCTGGAACAATATGGGAGATATTCTTCGTGCCAGAAATAACATTCAGGGCAGCTTAGCCTCCGCCCTTCCGCACAATTTTTTCCCCCTGATGCTTTCAAAAGAATGGGGTTCCCCCACTTTCCCAGCCAGGAGGGGGCGGGCGAGGGGCTGGAGCTCACGAAAGCCTCCACAGGAGGGTGAGCCTTCCTGGGGGGGGGGGGGGAGAGGGGGGGAGCCTTTGGTCTGGCTGTTAATTTGGGTTGTGTAAAAAGGGGGATTAGGAAAAGAGACTGTCAGCGCCCACTAATCCTCACGACTCCATCGAGCAGAAAGACGGGACCCCGAGAGACACCCGCCTTTCGCCAGCCTTGGGTTCCTCCTCCCCCCTCCCCCCCCCAGCTGCCCTCAATGCCCTCGATGCTACCTGAACTTTGGGGATTCCTGCGAGGGTCTTCCCTTAACCTGGACAGCATGGCATAGGCCAGGGGTCTGCAAAGTCGGCTCTTTTAAGACTGGTGGACTTCAACTCCCAGAATTCCCCAGCCAGCTATGCTGGCTGGGGAACTCTGGGAGTTGAAGTCCACCAGTCTTAAAAGAGCAGACTTTGCAGACCCCTGGCATAGGCCGTTGTGGGATTGATTGTCGGTTTGATTTATACCGGTGTTTCCCAGCCTCAAGCCCCATGGGGGATTCTGGGCATTGAGGTTTTTTTAGACATCTTAAGGTGGCACACTGTCTAAGACGATGAGCTTGTCGATCAGAAAGATCGGCAGTTCAGCGGTTCGAATCCCTAGCGCCGCGTAATGGAGCGAGCTCCTGTGACTTGTCTCAGCTTCTGCCAACCATCAGTTGGAAAGCGTGTAAAAAATGCAAGTAGAAAAATAGGAGCCACCTTTGGTGGGAAGGGAACAGCGTTCCGTGCGCCTTCGGCGTTGAGTCATGCCGTCCACATGACCAGGGAGACGTCTTCGGACAGCGCTGGCTCTTCAGCTTTGAAAGGGAGATGAGCACCGCCCCCTAGAGTCGGGAACGGCTAGCACGTATATGCAAGGGGAACCTTTCCCTAATTCGTTGAAAGCTTTATTTCCACAAAGCAGATAACATGCGTAATAATAATGGAATATGAGGCAGCCGAAGAGGTGCATAGAATAATCCGATATCAAATGGCTGCTTATTCGCACAAATCCTAAACTCTTCCTTAAGGTTACCCGGTTCTCAGTCCGGCTGCTTCGCCAAACCATGTTCTAACTAAACCATCATGTAGGAAGCAAGTCAGAAGTTTTTCCCATCAGGCCGCTAGATAGCAAGAAGGGTTTTAACTGGTTTCCTTCCCTTCAGTATCCAGCCTTTCTCCTGATTCCAAAGGTGTTTTCCTTGAACAAAGGAAGCCTTCGCCCATCCCTACCTGCAGCACCTCCAGGCAGGCGAGGTCTTCCTGTCCCATCCTGTCCCGTGCCACACCTGTAGCTTCATCCCCTCCTCCTCCTCCCCCCCTCCTCCTCCCCCTCCTCCTCCTCCTCCCCTCTCCTCCCCCCCCCTCCTCCCCCTACCCCCCTCCTCCTCCTCCCTCCTCCTCCTCCTCCCCCTCCCCCCCCCTCCTCCTCCTCCCCTCCTCCTCCTCATAAGTGGCAGGCAGTCTTGAGTTTCCCCTAGATGGAGCTGTGGCTGTTCCTTAACACATCCCCTCCATCCATCCTGCCTGTACAAATCCTCCCCTCCCCTCCTTCCCTCCCTCCCCCCCTCCCCTCCATTCTGCAGGAAAAGTTGTTATCACCTTGGGCTCTTTCCCCCCCCCTTCCCCCCCCCCCCCCCCCCCCCACTGCAGAAGCAACACACCAAGTGAAGCGTTTCAACCATGGAGCTACCAGCCGTAGGTGCCAAGGTTTACCAAGGGGGGGACGGGGGACAGGGAGCGAAGCAGCTTTCTACTCATTACAGAAGGAACTGGGGACAACAGGGCGATGTTAAAAGAAAAATGTTTTACCTCCCTTTGGGCTCCTGTGGTGCATTTCTCCTCCCTCCCCCCTCTGGTTCGTTCTTTATTTAGAAAAAAATCATATCAAGCAGCAGCTTTTGTATTGCTCTGGAGACGCTGGTGGTGGGTGGATGGGAGAATGAAGAGAGGATTTTGAGGAGCAAATCCAGTAGCTCTCTTCCTTTCTGCATTCCTTCGTTCCTTCCTTTGTTCCTTCATTCCTTCCTTTGTTCCTTCCTTCCTTCCTTCCCTTTCCTTTCACTCCCTCCCTCCTTTCCCTTCCCCTTCCTTCCTTCCTTCCTTCCTTCCTTCCTTCCTTCCTTCCTACCTACCTACCTACCTACCTACCTACCTACCTTCCTTCCCTTCCCTCCCTCCCTCCTTCCTTCCTTCCTGTCCTTCTTTCCTTTCCCTTTCCCTTTCCTTCCCTCCCTCCTTTCCCTTCCTTTCCTTTCCTTCCTACCAACCCACCCACCCACCCACCCTCCCTCCCTGAAGGGAGCTTGGAGGTCTTCTAGTCCAACCCCCTGCTCAAGCAGGAGACCCTTTACCATTACAGACAAGTGGCTGTTCAGTCTCTTTTTGAAAGCCTCCAGTGATTAAGCAACCAGAACTTCTGGTGGCAACTTCTGTTCCACTGGTTGATTGTCCTCACTGTTAGGAAGTTAATTCTAAGTTGCTTCTCTCCTTCATTAGTTTCCATCCATTGCTTCTTGTCCTGCCCTCAGGTGCCTTGGAGAATAGCTTGACTCCCTCTTCTTTGGGGCAACCCCTGAGATATCGGAAGATTGCTATCATGTCTCCCCTGGTCCTTCTCTTCATCAAACTAGACGTACCCAGTTCCTGCAACCGTTCTTCCTATGTTTGAGCCTCCAGTCCCCTCATCCTCTTTGTTACTCTTCTCTGCACTCTTTCCAGAGTCTCCACATCTTTTCTACATTGTACATTTCTACACCGCCTCGAGTCCCTTCGGAGAGAGAAAGCAGTTTACAAATTAAATTATTATTATTATTATTATTATTATTATTATTATTATTATTATTATTATTATTATTATTATTATTATTATTATTATTATTATTATTATTATTATTATTATTATTATTGCGGCGACCAAAACTGGATGCATTATTCCAAATGTGGCCTTACCAAGGCTTTGTAAAGTGGTATTAACCCTTCACGTGATCTGGATTCTATCCCTCTGTTGAGAGCAATCAGTTACTAGGATCCTTTTCAGCATTTGGTGTTTCGTGGCAGAGTGTGTGTGTGTGTGTGTGTGTGAGAGAGAGAGAGAGAGAGAGAGAGAGATACGCCTGCCTTCCTCTCTCCCCTAACAATTCAACCCAAAAATATCTGGCCAGCTGTCGATAAAACAGGAAAATAAAATCACTACCGTTTAAAAACAGATCGATGGAAAGCAAAGGGCTAGATGTTTTGCAGGCCTTTCGGAGAGAGGGGTGGGTGGGTGTCTCTAATGGGTCTGGGGGAGGGGGAAGGACGAGGACTCTGTTTCCTTAGCAGCTTTTGCTTTTAGCGGTGGTTGCTTGGTCCCAGAGGTGCTGGACAACTGGACTTTCGCTGCTCCTCCAGGAAGTTTCTTCAGTTGAGATGCTGTCTGAGAATCTCCATTGAGATCCAGATGTTTTGGTTCTTTTTTGGGGGGGTGGAGTGTGTGTGTGTGTGAGTGTTAACATCCAGGTCCCTTAGCAGTCTTTCTTCTTTCTTCTATTTTACCTCCTCTTCCTCCTCCTCGTCCTCCTCCCCCCCCCCCCCCCCCGCTGACCTTGAAAAGGCTCCTCTGGCTGACGGAGGAGCCCCCTTGTTGGCACAGGAGCTGGCCAGCCCTCTCTGCCTGCTGAAGCATGTCTGCTGGCTGGGCTCCCCACCTCTGCCGAGGGCTTAATGCAGCGAATCATGGAAGGTCTCGTTCATTGTCTCTTTGGCTTCCTGCTCGCTTTGGATCCCTCCGACCTGCCTGTCAGCTTGATTGAATAATAAATGGAGCGCTGCGGTGGGGAGGAAGCACTTGTTGAAATTGGATTCTGTTCTGGGGAGAGAGGGGGGGAGGGAGATGGGCAGAGGGAGAGGGAGAGAGAGGGAGGGAGGAAGAGGATGGGAGGGAGAGGGAGGGACGGAGAGAGGGAGAGGGAGGGAGGAAGAGGGTGGGAGGGAGAGGGAGGGAGAGGGGAGGGAGAAGGAGGGGGGAAGGAGGGAGAGGAAGGGTGTGAGGGAGGAAGAGAGGGAGGAGGGAGGAAGAGGGAGGGAGAAAGAGAAGTAGGGAGAGGGAGGGAGGGAGGGGTAGAGAGAAAGAGAGGGAGAGAGAGCATAGGTCCTACCCTATCCTCCTACCTCCTCTCCCCTTTGGTACCAATTTCCTTCCTTCCTTCCTTCCTTCCTTCCTTCCTTCCTTCCTTCCTTCCTTCCTTCCTTCCTTCCTTCCTTCCTTCTTCCCTTTCTCCCCCTCCCCTCCCTCAATGTTTCCTCCCCATCTAAAGCCTGGTTGTCATGGTTTGTTGATGCCCACATGTAGCACTCAATGCAAGAACGGGTGGGGAGGGGAGGGGAGGGGGGCCCAGAACAAGAGGCTTGAACCATTAATGTGTTTCCCAAGTATAAATTAGGCTTAATTGGCCAATTATTGAAATAACTTCTTCATTTGCAGAGAGGTTGGAAAAACAGCTTCCCAGGGTGTGTGGGTTTTTTTCCCCCTGCCTGCCGTAGCGATCCCCGAGCCTCTGGCCTCCCAGGGGGCTGTTGAGCCTCTTCCCATCCTTGCCCTCCTGTGCTCCCCTCTGGGCTCCGCGGGCTTCTTCTTCTCTGGTTGGCACTTAGCCAGCTGCCATAGATTCTGGGACTTCAAAGCACCCGCTATGAATTGACTGCCGGGCACGGCAGGGTAGCCAAGCCAAAAGGAAGAGAAAGCGGCCAGTCCCGCACCCGCAGAGGGCATGCTCTTATTTCCAGGGGGCAGCGTCCTGGCGTTCGGGTCTTGGCAACTCTTGACCCCAACTCACATTTCCCTGCCTTTCCCCCACCCCCCACCCCCCTTGGAAAGTTCAGCTGCTGAAGCAACAAGCCAGCATTGACCAGAGAGGTTGAATATGCAGGTTTGTGCAATCAGCTCCTGGCCTTTTGTAGCAATAGCCCTTAGACTTATATAGCGCTTCACAGGGCTTTTACAGCCACCTCTAAGCGGTTTACAGCAGGGGTCTCCAACCTTGGCAACTTTAAGTCTGAAGGACTTCAGCTCCCAGACTTCTCCAGCCAGCAAAGCTATCAGTGTCAGGGCCTGGGCCAGGGGTCTCCAACCTTTGCAACTTTAAGTCTGAAGGACTTCAGCTCCCAGACTTTTCCAGCCAGCAAAGCTGTCAGTGTCAGGGCCTGGGCCAGGGGTCTCCAACCTTGGCAACTTTAAGTCTGAAGGACTTCAGCTCCCAGACTTTTCCAGCCAGCAAAGCTGTCAGTGTCAGGGCCTGGGCCAGGGGTCTCCAACCTTTGCAACTTTAAGTCTGAAGGACTTCAGCTCCCAGACTTCTCCAGCCAGCAAAGCTGTCAGTGTCAGGGCCTGGGCCAGGGGTCTCCAACCTTTGCAACTTTAAGTCTGAAGGACTTCAGCTCCCAGACTTCTCCAGCCAGCAAAGCTGTCAGTGTCAGGGCCTGGGCCAGGGGTCTCCAACCTTGGTAACTTTAAGTCTGGAGGACTTCAGCTCCCAGACTTCTCCATCCAGCTAAGCTGTCAGTGTCAGGGCCTGGGCCAGGGGTCCCCAACCTTTGCAACTTTAAGTCTGAAGGACTTCAGCTCCCAGACTTCTCCAGTCTGGGAGCTGCAGTCCTTCAGACTTAAAAGTTGCCAAGGTTGGAGACCCCTGGTTTACAGAGTCAGCCTCTTGCCCCCAACAATTTTGGGTCCTCATTTTACCCACCTCGGAAGGACGGAAGGCTGAGTCAACCTGGAGCCTGGTGAGATTCAAACTGCTGAACTGCAGGCAGCCGGCAGTCCGCAGAAGTAGCCTGCAGTACTGCCCTCTGACCAACTTAATTTAATTGAATTTAATGTTCAAATTTTTATACCGCCCCATCTCCACAATGGGACTTGGGGCGGTGCACAGAAGATAAAAAGTAAAAACAACAGCATACACATCATATAAATACAATCCACAATTTACAACCGAATTAAATAAATATAACTGTGCTACAAAGATTAAAACTATAAAAACCTCTATTAAAATTAAATTTACATTATTAAACTCTGTTTAATAATGCCACCTGAGCTCTCTTATTCCTTCAGATTGGCAGGGATTCATACGTATGTCATTGTTTTTCTTTCTTTCATCCCATTGATTAAACAGTTGGAAGGAGTTTTTGCTTTGGCGCTGTTCACCTGATGAACTAAACCGGCCAATTGGTCTGTGTGCTTTTTGCTGATTTATGGAAACAAGATTCCAACAGCTACTTTTAATTTCAATTAATGTGTAGAGCTGGGATTAAAACTTGGCCATCTTTCCTTCTTCTCTTTCTTTTCTTTCTTGCTAGAAGAGAACCTATTCTCAAAAGCTGTGGCTAGTTGGTACGACACAATTGTTGTTGTTGTTGTTGTTGTTGTTGTTGTTGTTGTTGTTGTTGTTATTATTATTATTATTATTATTATTATTATTATTATTATTATTATTATTATTATTATTAAACTCACTTTTTCTGTCTGGCCGGCCTAGGATAAGTCTCCCTGTCTTTGGGGTTTTTATTGGGAAATTAGTACTGTTTAGTTTTAATGGGGAAATTTTAGCGCAGGTTATGTTTAATTTGCTTTTAGAATTGTCTGTATGTATTTATTGTTTTTATTCTACCTGTGCACCGCCCCGAGTCCCTGTGGGGAGAGGGTGCGGTTTTATAAATATTAAATATTATTATTATTATTATTATTATTATTATTATTATTATTATTATTATTATTATTATTATTATTATTATTATTATTATTATTATTATTATTATTATTATTATTTTGATTTGTATACCGCCCTCTCTCCCGTAGGGACTCAGGGTGGTGCACAGGAATAATAAAGGATAAAATACATATAATAAGATAAAGGTCAAGGTTCCCCTCGCACATTATGTGCCGGTCGTTCCCGACTCTAGGGGGCGGTGCTCATCTCCGTTTCAAAGCCGAAGAGCCAGCGCTGTCCGAAGACGTCTCCGTGGTCATGTGGCCGGCATGACTCAATGCCAAAGGCGCACGGAACCCTGTTCCCTTCCCTTTTCTACTTGTATTTTTTACCTGCTTTCGAACTCCTCGGTTGGCGGAAGCTGGGACAAGTCACGGAGCTCACTCTGTTACATGGCGTTAGGGACTCTAGTCCTGACTGCATCATTCAGCCATTGTCGCTAGGACAGGATTGCTTGTTCTCTTCCCCACGCAGCCGTCAAGAGGACTAGAAACCCAGAATTGGATTTTTAAAGCAGATCTTTTCTCGCCCTTTGCCTCTTTCAGACCCAGCAGGTCGATTTACACAGTTGCACAGTGTAGTTGCACAGGTTTTAGTGACCATTTCACGAGTTTGCGTTCCTGCTCTCCGCCCCGCGGAGGGTCACAAACGCTTGAACAAGAGGCCGGCATAAAAGGGAGCCAACCTCTCCACCCCTGCTTCCTTCTTGGCGCACCTCCCGTTCCACCTCTTGTGCCCCATCCTGTCTAACCGGCGTTATGCGGAGACGGCGGCGGCTTTTCGAATATATAAATGTTCCTCTCCCTCCCCCTTCGCCGGGATTTTCCTGGAGAAAAAGATTGAGGGTGGATTTTAAGTGCCCCTCCCCCCCTCTCTTCCTCTCCCTCCCCCTCCCTTTCTCCCTCTCCCTCCCTCCCCCCTTCCTCTCTCCCTCCCTCCCTTTCACCCTCTGTCTCTCTCCCCCTTCATCTCTCTCCCTCCTTTTCTCCTCCTCTCCCTCCCTCTTTCTCCCTCTCTTTCTCTCTCTCCCTCCCTCTCTTCATCCCCCTACCCTCTCCCTCCCTTTCTCTCTTTTTCTCTCTCCCTCCCTCCCTCCCTCCCTCCCTCTCTCTTCATCCCCCCTCCCTCTTTCTCCCTCCCTCTGTCTCTCCCCCTCTCCCTCCATTCCTCCCACCCTCCGTCTTTCTCCCTCCCTTTCCCCCCTCCCTCCCTCTCCCTCCCTCCCTCCCTCCTTTTCCCTCCGTCTCTCACCCTCCGTCTCTCGCCCTCCTTTCCTCCCTCTCCCTCCCTCCCTCTCCCTCTCCCTCCCTCTCTTTCTCCCTCTCTTTCTCTCTCTCTCCCTCCCTCTCTGCCTCCCTCTCTTCATCCCCCTGCCCTCTCCCTCCCTCTCTCTCTCTTTCTCTCTCTCCCTCCCTCCCTCTCTCTTCCTCCCTCCGTCTCTCGCCCCTCTCTCCCTCCCTTCCTTCCACCCTCCGGCTTTCTCCCTCCCTTTCCCTCCTTTCCTCCCTCCCCCTCCCTCCCTCCCCCCTCTCTCTCTGCTGCTGCGGCGTGCGTACAACCACTCTTTTGGTGCAGTGCTTTTCCCCGTTGCATTAATTAACTTGCCTGCAGCCCTGGGTGTGCGTGGATGAGGGAGAAATTTACGGCAATCTCTTTCTCTTTTTTTAATAAGGGGAAATTAACGGCAGGGCTGGAAATTTTAAGGCAGCGGATTCGAGAGTTCCCGGGAGGGAGGCAGACTGAACGATGCCTAAAAGAGCTAGAAAAAAGGGGCCAGAGAAGACAGGCAGGCCGTCCTCGGGTTAATGACCACACTCGAGCCCCACCCCCCGATTTGTGTTGTGGAGTGAGGCCACCGGTTGAGCGAGCTTTGCCCCCTTTTATGATCTTTCTAGCCCGCGTTGTTAAAGGAACGGTTGCAGTTGTTGCGTGAGTAATCCTGTTGTTAAATGAGTCTGGTTTTCCCCTTGACTTGGCCCGTCAGAAGGTCGCCAAAGACGGTCGGTCGCATGACCTTGCGACCGTCATAAATGTGAATCAATTGCCAAGCATCCGAATTTCAAGCACAGGACCCTCACGGGCATGCTGCGAACGGTCACAAATCCGGTCATAAGTCCTTCCCCCCCACTTTGAACGCTCACTAAACAAACTGTTGTAAGTCGAGGACCATCTGTATTTGGAGATGTGGGGCCCAGAAAGGAAGAAACCTAAGCCAGGATGCGCAGAAGGAACCGTCTCTAAGGAGAATTACGTGGCATGTAAGGTGGCCAGGATTCCCTGCCTATTTTGAGCAAACCCATTCTTGGAGGATGGATCCTGTATCATGTTGGATCAAGAGGAGGTTGGAGAACCCTTTGTCTGAAGAGGGGTAGGGTTCCTGCCTAGGCAGGGAGCTGGACTAGAAGACCTCCAAGGTCCCTTCCAATTCTGTTTATTCTATTCTATTCTATTCTATTCTATTCTATTCTATTCTACCCTACATTCTTTCTCTTCCGTTTCCCTTCCATTCCATTTCAATTCTAGTCTATAGTCTAGTCTAGTCAGGTCTGCCCTACTTTCCTTCCCTTCCCTTCCCATTCTCCTATTCTATTCCACTCCACTCCATTCTATTGGGTAAGACACCTCTAACACCCCTCGGGGTGTGTGCTATGTTAAGATACAGCCTGTTGTGCCTTCAAAAGGCTTCTACCGTACTGCCTTAAAATGGCTTCTACTGCACAGCACAGTGGAGCTGCCATGGTGACGGCTTCACAGTCCTCCACAAGGGGCTCCCTCTGGTAAGGGAGAAAATCCAGCATTAGAAATTATGTTTGATCCAGACATTTGCGAATGTCTAATACAGGATTGAGATAAAGAAATACCCGGGTTAACAGCTAGTCTATAATAAAACCCAGCCTGTCAATGAGACATGGTCTAACTCTACTAAAATTACAATCCATAAAGTGTGTGGCGCCTCCACGAAGGTTCCACGTTGGTCGCAAGTCAAGGATTCCCTCTACGGGGGTCGGAGCCATCTGGGTCTGCAACCGTGGCCGCTCAGAATGACGTCCCCTTCTGATCTTTAACCCCTCTTTGTGTTTCTGGGTTAGTTCCAGGCCGAGCGCCCTGCGCTGAACGTGGTCATCTTCCCCTCTCCTGCACGAAGACCTGACCGAGGTCATACGGGACGTCCCCATGATGCACCTGGACGAGATCACCTTGTTCAAGAGCCGGGTGGCCGAGGAGCCGCCGAATTTGTGGTGGTGATGGGCGAAGCACAAGCAAGTCAAGACCCAGAAGCCAGCCACTCTCCTCCTCCTCCTCCTCCTCCTCCTCCTCCTCTCCTCCTCCTCCTCCTCCTCCTGGGTTGAGAGTCGCTGCTTTTGGGGCCTCGTGGCCGTAGTCAGAACGCCATTTCTCGACGCTGCTCCGAGGATCCCACTCGGGCCAAATTTGCCCTTGGGAAAAAATATTGTAAACACCATCCCCATTATTATTATTATTATTATTTTAAAAGAACAATTCTAGCCGGTTCCTTGTTTTCTGCAAAATGTGAGAACGAGCGTTGGCTAGCAATGGGACTTTCCTGTTCCATGCCCCTTCCTTGCTATTTAACGTCTGAATTCTTGTTTTAACTTGAGGTGGGATTCAAGGGATTCAGCTTGAAAAGAATGTACTCTTCCCACTTCCTCCTTCTCTTCTTCCGAGTCGCATCAGTCCCTGGTTTTTGGGGAAGCCATCTGATTTTTTCCCCCCCCCGCCTTTGTCCCTTGGGTGGGTTTTGCTCACCACCTGGGCCGCCCCGAAGCTGCTGTGGACTTCATCTCCCAGAATTCCGCCCCTCTCTTCCGCAGCCAGCGTGGAGACGGAAGTTCCACATATCCCACATCTCCCCAGAGTTGAGGAACATCGCTCTTCAGCTGCAGATTGATACTTTCCTTCGCTTTTTCAGGCACTCAAAAAACAACAGCAAAGGATAAACTCTCTTGAAACTGGGGGGGATCCAGACGGATTTGGAATTTTTGGCAATTGCTTTAACGCCGGGTTGCATAGCCGCTACGGACGGGCTAATCTGACAAGCGTGCCCTTCCTTCAGCTTCCTTGGATGTCCAGAGTCCCCTCCTCTTCCCTGAACCCCCCCCCCTCCACCCTCGAAAGTCAGAAAGAGATTGAGCAGCCGCGTTCAATGGCGAGAGACAAGAAGCCTTCCCATCAACATGAAATGCACAGAAGGGATGGCTTAGGTTGCGCTAAAACCGCTCCGAATATTCCGCCTGTTTCTTTTTTTAAAACAAAGCGTACTTTAGCAGGAGCAACCTCGCTTCTCTTGACTAAAATCGGTTCTAAAAAAAAAAATCAAGAATGTAATCGTGGGGAGCGGAAGTCCTCCGTCTCGTGAGGGTTTCGTCTAGAGCTGTGACAGTGAACCTATGGCACCCGTGCCAAAGGTGGCACGCAGAGCCCTCTCTGTGGGCATCCCCGCCATTGCCAGCTGCTCTTCTGGTTTCCGGCAAGCTGGTCTACGCGAGCGCCGGAAAATAGCCCGGAAAATGGCCAAAAAACCAGGCCGGTTTTGGGGCTGTTTTTCAGCCCGTTTTTCAAGCTGTTTTCGGGCTCTTTTTGCACGCCTGTCAACCTGTCTTCACAGGCACCGGAGCTCCGGAAAACGGCCTAAAAAACAGGCCATTTTCCAGCACGTTTTCAGGATGTTTTCTTGGGTCAGAAAACGGCCCCATTATGGTCTGAAAACAACCCAAAAAAACCTGGCCAAAATGGCCAAGAAACAGGCATGCGCCTGCCAGCCAGCTGGTCTTCAGGTTTCCAGTCCTTCTGTGCATGCAAAGACCAGCTGGCCGGCGCAAATGCATTTGCCGGTAACCCGAAGACCAGCTGGCCGGTGCACGCATGCACACAGGCTAGCTGAGGTTCGTGTTTCCGGCGCTTGTGCGTGCAAATCCACACACATGCACGCATGTCTCACTTTGGGCATTCGGTGCTGAAAAGGTTCGCCATGACTGCCTTAAGGGGTTTGGCCTCCACCTGTAACTGCTCCACCAGTAAGTTTGTCCTGGGGGTGGAGGTGAGGGTGAGGGGGGGTTTGTCACTCAGGCAAGCTGTAGAAGACATTTTGGAAAGGCGGTCGCTTTTCCAAAGGATGGTACGACGTGGCGGGCGGGAATGTTACGGCACCTCCTTGCCTTTCTCGATTTTTGCTTTCCAATCCTTCACGACTCACTCGGGCTGCTCCGTGCCCAAAATCACCAGCCAGCTTGAGTATCTGTGTTTGTGTGTTTGTGTGTGTGTGTATCTATGCGCATGCACATTCACTTGTGATGCCCATCTCAGCGTTCAGTGGTTTAACCGTGGATTGACCTATCCAGATGGCATATAAACATCTCTTTTCGCAAAGTTTTTGCCGATCCTATTCTTTCTTTAAAAAACCCCCACAACATCGCACTCAAGAGGGGGTGTATTTTGTGTGTGCGTGTGTGTGTTTGTGGCCAACCAGTGTGGCCAAAATATGCCACATTGGGGGCCCAGTTAGCTTGCTTTTGTATCTCCCTGGATACCGTATTTTTCAGACTATAAGATGTACCGGAGTATAAGATGCAGTATAAGATTTTGAAGAGGTAAATTAAAACGAAAAAAGTTTCTGCACTCTGCACGCCTCGTTTTTTGTGGGAAAATGGAGCATGCAGAGAGCTGGAGAGGCCTGCAAAATGCTCCCGTAGAAGGATGGCAAAAACGGACATAAAACGGCCCGTTTTTGCCATCCCCAGCCCCCAAGAGCACTTTGGAGGCCTCCCGAACCCTTTGCAAAAAATGGGATGCGCTGGGGCCCCAAAATGCTGTATTCAGTGTATAAGACGCACACAGATTTTCACCCTCTTTTTTTAGTGGGGTGGGGGGACCCTCATACGCCAAAAAATACACTAATTTTTGACCCAGGGTTTCTGCTTGGGAGGGCTGTGAAGCGGTATATAAGTCTTAAGGGCTATGGCTATTCCTATCTCTCCTCTCCCCCCCCCAAAAAGCCTTTGGCTGCCTTCAAGCCCCCTCCGTCACAAGCCATCGTCATGCAAGAGAGCATTCCGGAGATCGGGGGGGGGGGGGCTCTCTCCAGGCAGGCCTCAGCAGATGTTAATAACCTGCTTATTTTCTCTAAGTGCCGTTTTGGCATCGGTGTTAATTACAATTTATATGCGGCAACATTGGCTGTGGGAAAAGGAAGCGCTCGCACACACACACCCTGCCCCCCAATGGTCTCCGATCGATGGGGTGAGAATTGTAAAGCACGGTGCCATATGCTCCCTGTGCCGAGAAGGGAAGAGGATGCCAGGCAGAGTCGGGCACAAGATGCCAGCCTTCCCTTGCTCTTTTTCTTTTTTGAGGAGGGGGGCGACGAGCCCACCTTCCTATTCTCGCTGGTTCCTGGCTTAATTTGACTCCGAAGCCACCGGGACCTCCTTATCTTCATGCAACCCTTGGTCGCTCCCTCGGTCACTTTGGGGGAATGGGGAAACGGGTTTTTTTGCCCCCTCCCCTCAAAGGATTGGAAGACCCTCGAGTCTTGCCCTTTAGTCTTGTCTGAGCCTGTAGACTCTAGAACACCGAGAGAAATGGTGGGATTTGCAGCCAGGAGTTGTCGGATATTTGGATGGCTACAAAAAGTTGACTTCTTTGGTTTACAGAGGTGAAAGGTTAAGGTTCCCCTCGCACATTATGTGCTAGTCATTCCCAACTCTAGGGGGGGGGCGGTGCTCATCTCCGTTTCAAAGCCGAAGAGCCAGCGCTGTCCGAAGACGTCTCCGTGGCCACGTGGCCGGCATGACTCAACACCCGGAGGCCCAGGGGATCTTGTTCCCTTCCCACCAAAGGGGGGGTCCCTATTTTTCTACTTGCATTTGTTACGTGCTTTCGAACTGCTAGGTTGGTAGAAGCTGGGACAAGTCACGGGAGCTCCCTGCGTTACGCGGCGCTAGGGATTCGAACCGCTGAACTGACAACCTTTCTGATCAACAAGCACAGTGTCTTAGCCACTGAGCCACCGCGTCCCTGGGCTGGCTAGTTTAATGAAAAGAAGGACCAGGGGAGACATGATAGCAGTCTTCCAATATCTCAGGAAGAAGAGGGAGTCAAGCTATTCTCCAAAGCCCCTGAGGGCAGAACAAGAAGCAATGGATGGAAACTAATCAAGGAGAGAATCAACCTAGAACTAAGGAGAAATTTATTGACAGTGAGAACAATTCATCAGTGGAACAGAAGTTGCCTTGCAAAGTTGTGAGGGCTTGCATCCCTGGAAGCTTTCGAGAAGAGACTGGACTGTCAGAAACGGTGTAGCTAGCATCTCCTGCTTGGGCAGAGGGGGTTGGACTAGATGACCTACAAGGTCCCTTCCAACTCTGTTCATCTGTAAATTCCCACCTTTGGAACAATGGAGAATATTTGCAGTTTCTGCATCCAGGGCAAAAAAAAAAAAAAAAAAGCCCATGACAACAGACATCATCCCCCCCCCAAGTCAGTTGAAGCTCAGTGGAAATATTTGAGAATTAGATCTGACGGCAGACAAATAAATGTCATTTTAAATGTGCGATGTTTTTTTCAAGCCATCTTTTTCTCTGTTCATATCGAGGCAAGATGCTCAGCCACCGCCTTTTAAGTTATTTATTTTAAGCCGGTCTCCTTTTGCTTTAAAAATAGCTCCCTTCCATAAGGATAGATTCTTCCCCCGAACACACAGAGAATGTTAAATTAAGCATTTGCTAATTAGCCGTTTGATAATTAAATAATACGACTGGGGCCTGGGGTTGGAGCTGTCTGTATGTATTTGTGAATTCCCCTCCTCCCGGTAAGCCTTTGAAGTCAACTCTTCCCTCCGAAGATGCAAGATAAAGATTTTTCTTCTCTCTTGCGGAAACTTTGAAAAACGGCTGTCTGAAAACATTAAAGGAAACTCAAAAGAGAGAGAGAGGAATGCTTCTCTATTCGGAGTGCGAAACGCTCAAAACGTGATATTTGACGGAAGGAGAATTCTTATTAAAAAGCATAAAAGCGCTAACTTGGGTCCACTTTATCTCTTCTCTCTCTCTACTCCTTCTAACGCTTCAAGGAGAGCATGCAGCTCGTTTGTAAAAGATTCGGCAGGGTTTTCCCTCCATTGTACCCTTTTCTGTGGGGTTGGAAACTATGGGCAGGACCGCCAGCCAGCACGACGAAACCATTAACCGGTGGAACGGCTTGCCACCAGAAGCTGTGATTGGACAGCTATTTGACTGAAAATAGAGCAGGGGTCCCCCAACCTTTCGGACCTCAGGGGGACCAGTAAATTCATAATTTTAAATCTCGCGGACCGCTAATAGGATCTGCCCAATGATCAGCTGGGTGGGCGTGGCTAGGTGGTCCTGTGACTGGGTGGGCGTGGCCAGCTCAATGTCATTCACGTCGAGGGGCGCTTCGCCAGCCTCTACTCGCCCTCCCCCTCCCGGCCCCTCCTCGCCTGCCCGCCCGCCCAGGCTCCTTAGGGCCCCAACAGGAAGCCATTGTTGGAGCTAAGCAGCCCCCAGGAGAAAGAGTTGGCCAAACAGCTCAGTTCAAATTGGATCTGACCAAGAAGGAGGCTCAGCAGAAGCTCCTCACTGAGGACTAGGAGCATAGGCTTTCCAAGCAGAGGGAAGACCTGCGGGAGTGCAAGGCACCTGGAGGCTCAGCAAGCTGAGATGGTCAGCCAGTTCCAGGCCGTGATGCAGCCCCACTGGAACGAGGCCTCCCGGCTCTTCGCCACCAGCGGCTCTTCCCTCCAGCCTTCGCCCAAAGCCCCCACCAGGAGGCTGAAGCAGACCCCAAGTCGGAATTTCTGACCCCCACAAAAAGACCCCGAAGGGGGAGACTCTCTGCAGCCACACAAGCGTCCATTGCACGTATCCACCCCAGGGGCCGTACTTTGAGGACTTCTCATTTAGTGCAATATCAAAAATGCAAATAATTTTTTCTGCAGACCACCAGAATTTTCTCGTGGACACCAGTGGTCCATGGACCATCAGTTGGATTGGACTAGAAGACCGCCGAGATCCTTTCAATTCTTTTAGTCTATAATCCCAGATCTGTTAATCACTGGAATGGCTTGCCACTGGTAAATTTTTGTTGCTCCATCCCTTGAAGGCTTTCAAGAAGAGATTGGAGAGCAGTTTGGCTGGAAGGGTGCAGAGTTTCCTGCCCAAATGAGGAGTTGACACTAAGGGAATGCCAAGCAACTCTTGTTATTCTATATTCCCTATACTTCAGAGGCTTATTGAGTCAACGCAAAAGGAAGAGACCGCTCTCTCTCTCTGCCACGCTAAAACTGGCACTCATTCTAAGTGTTAAGACTCAAATCCCAGGGCGCTAAGCAGATAGGAGTCTAGAATTAATGGCGTGCCAGGAATCTTTGAGCTTGGCAGTTTGAGGGTTTGCTGCTGTAAAGAGAAAACTTCCTTTGAGTTGGGTTCAATTCCTAACTAACTCGTTAGATGCAGTCCTGGAAATTTATCAGCCGCAGTACGGATTATGAGCCTTCTTTCTAAGATCTTCTTTTGACTCTCTGTCCTAGCTTACAGTCCTGGGATTTCACAGCCGAGGTTTAATTAATCATGAAAGCAAATAAATAAAATAAAATGGAGAAATAAATGAAAAGACGTGGAGACTCTGGAAAGAGTGCAAAGAAGAGCAACCAAGATGATTAGAGGACTGGAGACTAAGACATATGAAGAACGGCTGCAGGAGCTGGGTATGTCTAGTTTGATGAAGAGAAGGACCAGGGGAGACATGATAGCAGTGTTCCGATATCTCAGAGGGTGCCACAAAGAAGAGGGAGTCAAACTTTTCTCCAAGGCACCTGGGGGCAGGACAAGAAGCAATGGGTGGAAACTAACCAAGGAGAGAAGCAACTTAGAACTAAGGAGAAATTTCCTAACAGTAAGAACAATTAACCTCTGGAACAGCTTGCCTCCAGCAGTTGTGAATGCCCCAACCCTGGAAGTCTTTAAGAAGATGTTAGACAGCCATTTGTCTGAAATGGTATAAGGTTCCTGCCACGCAAGGTCCCTTCCAACTCTGCTATTGTATTGTATTGTATTGTATTATTGTATTAAATACATGCTTTCCCCCGTTAATATTTCCCCAGCTGGATTTGCAGAAGGTACCAAGCCAGGGTTGCTATCATTAGTAAGTTTATTGAATGCACAAGGAACAAGCCAGCCATGGTTTGGCATGCTCCAATTGGCTGCACACTGGCATAGCCCTATTAAGGGATTAATTACGGGACTTCCTTCTGAAGAGACACGAATGGAATTAGACAGTAAACATCTAAAGATTGTGCTTTCCTTTCAGACAGAGCGGAAAAAAATTGTCTTGGAGCAGATATATTTGTGCTTAAGCTTCACTGCTTTCCCCCACATCCATGCCTTTACATTCTTTATACAATATTAGTGCTGATAACCCACCGTTGCCCGGGTATTTATTTATAGGAGGTAAATGTCCGGATCAAACATAATTTCTAATGTTGGATTTTCCCCCTTACCAGAGGGAGCCCCCTTTGTGGAGTACTGCGAAGCCGTTACGATGGCAATTCCACTGCGCTGTACAGTAGAAGCCATTTTATGGCAGTACGGTAGAAGCCCTTTGAAGGCACAACAGGCTGCATCGTAACCGAACACACTCTCCGGGGGGGTGTTAGGAATGTCTTACCCCAATAGTATTTTTTTCCCATCTGAAAGGTGCCGAAGTTGTGAAACGTTGACTTAGCCGTCTTGTCGTGCCAGCAAATCAGGTGAAAAGCCCCATCCATCTGGGTCAGATCTGCTTGGATTGCAAAAGACATTGTTTATTTTTTTCTCCAGGGCTGTTTGTCCAGAGCCGCATGAGTCACACTTAGAGAGGCGAGCCAAAAATCCATGTCAATCATTTCCCTGCAGATGGAGAAAAGCATGGAATGTGTGTTTTTGTGTGTGTGTGTGTGTGTGTGTACGCGTGCCCACAAACCTCACATAGTAGGGTGAAGCTGGGGGTGGGTGGGTGGGTGGCAGAGAAAAACTCTTCCAAAACTGGGTTAGACCAACTTGCTGATTTTGTAAACATGCCCCTGCTTTTGATTCAGAACCAGACAGTTCTCTCTTATCAATCAGAATACAGCTGGAAGGGACCTTGGAGGTCTTCTAGTCCAACCCCCTGCTCAAGCGGGATTTTATTTATGTTCATATTTATATACCGCCCTATCTCCCAATTTTGGGACTCAAAGGGAACAATAAAACACAATACAATAAATATAATAAAAGGTTAAAAGTAAATTAAATTAAGCGAACCCGTGCTTAAATTCTAATTAAAAACTATCACTAAAATCAATTTAAAAAACTATGCCAAAATCAATTTAAAAACTATGCCAGGCCGGGCACTTGAAATAAGCGTGTTTTTAATGCCCGACGGAAAAGGCGTATGTCTGTAGTTGTATGAAGGTCAGGGGGCAGGTCGTTCCAGAGGGCGGGGGCTGCCACAGAGCAGGCCCTCCCCCTGGGGGTCGCCAGCCGGCATTGTCCGGCCGACAGTACCCTGAGGAGGCCCATCCTGTGGGAGCGGACAGGTCGAGGGAGGCGGTAGGAGGCGGTCCTGCAAGTACCTAGGTCCCGTGCCACGGAGCGCTTTAAAGATGGGCACCTTGAAGCGCACCCGGAAAGCCACAGGCAGCCAGTGCAGCTCGCGCAGGAGAGGTGTTACATGGGAGTGTCTTGAGACTCCCAGAATCCCCCGAGCAGCCACATTCTGAACTAGCTGGAGCCTCCGAATGCACCTCAAGGGAAGCCCCATGTAGAGAGCGTTACAGTAGTCCAGGCAGGAGATGACGAGGGCTTGAGAGACCGTGCGAAGAGCGCCACGATCTAGAAAGGAGACCCTACACCACTTCAGACAAGTGGCCGCCCAGCCAGTCTCTTCTTAAAAACTCCCAGTGATGGAGATTCCCACAACTTCAACCGAAGAACACAATAGCAGAGCTGGAAGGGACCTTGGAGGTCTTCTAGTCCAACCCGCCCCGCTCCGCCCAAGCAGGAGGCCCTTTACTATTTTGGCACAATTGGCCACCCAGTCTCTTCTTCAAAACCTCCAGTGCTGGATCACCCACAACATCTGGAGGCAACTTCTCTTCCACGGGTCAATTGTCTTCAGTGTTAGGAACTTTCTCCTTAACTCCAGATTGCTTCTCTCCTTGATGAGTTTTCCATCCATGGTTTCTTCTCCTGCCTTCTGGGACTTTGGGGAAAAAATTGTGTTAGGCGTGTTGGCCCCCTGGAGTTATTTATAACAATAAATTAGAAAATAAAGGCAAGATTTTTTAAAAAATCTTTAAAAAAAAAAGCTTACGGATTTTCTTTCTGGTTGTTGTTAGTTGCAAAGTGGTGCCTGACCCATCGCGACCCCATGGACAATGTTCCTCCAGGCCGTCCTGTCCTCTCCCATCCTCTGAAGTCCATTGAAGCTCCTGCTTTGGTGACTCCATCCAGCCACCTCCTTCTCTGCCGTCCCCTTCTTCTTCTTTGGCCCTCCATCGTTCCCAGCATGAAGTTCTTCTCCAGGGAGTCCTTCTTCCTTCTCATCAGGTGGCCAAAGTCTTTGAGTTTCCTCTTCAGGATCTGGCCTTCTAAAGAGCAGCCAGGGTGGATCTCCTCTAGGACTGACCGGTTGGATGGCCTTGCAGTCCAAGGGACTTGCAGGATAGACAGACAGACAGACAGAGTAGATTGTTGTTGTTAGTTGCGAAGTGGTGTTTGACCCATCGCGACCCCATGGACAATGTTCCTCTAGGCCTTCCTGTCCTCTACCCTCCTCTGGAGTCCACTGAAGCTCACACCTGTTGCTTCGGTGACTCCATCCAGCCCCCTCCTTCTCTGCTGTCCCCTTCTTCTTCTTTTGCCCTCCGTCATTCCCAGCATGAGGCTCTTCTCCAGGGAGTCCTTCTTCCTTCTCCTTAGGTGGACAAAGTCTTTGAGTTTCCTCTTCAGGATCTGGCCTTCTCAAGAGCAGCCAGGGTGGATCTCCTCTAGGACTGACCGCTTGGATGGCCTTGCCGCCCAAGGGACTCAATGCAGGAGTCTTGGTACTTTCTCTCTGGTCCTTTGGTGCAAAAATGACAGATGGAGCCAGGAGTCCGGTAGATGTCACTAGAGGCACAAAGAGAGAAGGAGGCCTAGGAAGCTGTAAATCCTGATCAAAACCTTGGGATGCTCTCTGAGATAAATTCCAGCAGAAAGCCATTTCCCAAACGTTCAAACTGTTTTCTTAAAAAAATCATATTCCCCCTCAAAATGACTATCCTATATTACAACGGATGGTGGAACTATGAGAAGGTTTAGAATGGTGGGATGGTCGTAGAAATTACGTGCTAGTAAAACTAAAAATGAAAATGAAATGTAACGACTAGGAATAGTACGGTTATGTTTATTGGTATGGAACTGTATGACACCCAGGAATCAAAGCTATTATCTAAAACCCAGCTTTATTCATCTCACCCCTCCCTCCCTTCCTTTTTTCATCCCTCCCTCCCTCCTCATTTCTTTCCTCCCTCCCTCCTTTCTTTCCTTCTCTCCTCTCTCCCTCCCTCTCTTTTTTCCTCCCTCCCTCCTTCCCTCCTCCCTCCCTCCTTCCTTTTTTCCTCCCTCCCTCCTTTCTTTCCTCCCTCCCTCCCTCTCTTTTTTCCTCCCTCCCTCCTTCTTTCTTTCCTTCTCTCCTCTCTCCCTCCCTCTCTTTTTTCCTCCCTCCCTCCTTCTTTCTTTCCTCCCTCCCTCCTTTCTTTCCTCCCTCCCTCCTTCTTTCTTTCCTTCTTTCCTCTCTCCCTCCCTCTCTTTTTTCCTCCCTTCCTCCCTCCCTCCCTCCCTCCCTCCCTCCTTCCTTTTTTCCTCCCTCCCTCCTTCTTTCTTTCCTCCCTCCCTCCTTTCTTTCCTCCCTCCCTCCCTCCTTTCTTTCCTTTCCTCCCTCCCCCCTTTTTCCTCCCTCCCTCCCTTCTTCTTCCTTTCCTTCCTTCCTCCCTCCCTTCCTCCTTTCTTTCCTCCCTCCCTCCTTCTTTCCTTCCTTCTTTCCTTCTTTCCTCCCTCCCTCCCTTTTTCCTTCCCCCCACCCTCCCTCCTTCTTTCTTTCCTCCCTCCTTCTTTCTGTCCTTCATTCCTCCCTCCCTCCCTCTTGAGATACCTCTCTTTCTCTCTCTCTCTCTCTCTGTTTATCAAGCCAGGTAAATGCATCCTTAATAGCTCCGTGACTGGGAATAGTCATTCTATCTCTTTGGGGATCAATTAGGGTAATGATGGGGGGTGTTTTTCATTTGGGGGACACTCCCTCCCCCTAAAGGCCGATGACTAATTGCTCCACCCTGGGGGAATGGCTCTCCATGTTTTGCCTCCCACCCCATGCAAAGCTGCAGGTGGGAGATCCCTCCGTGTTTCTCTGAGGCTCTGTGGATTCCCCCCCCCCCGGGGGGGCAGATTCTGCTTGCATTTAATCGGAAAGATCCGTCTGACTTCCACAGAGTTCACTCCCTCCATCCGTTCATTCATCCTTCCATCCCTACACCTCGTCTTCATAACCGCTTTTTCTTGTTATCTTCTGGGAGGGGGGTTTCGTATTGTCCAAGGGGTGGGAGAGAGGGAGGGAGGGAGGGAGGGAGGGAGGGAGGGAGGGAGAGAAGAAGCAGTGGATAGAAACTAATCAAGGAGAGAAGCAACTTAGAACTGAGGAGACATTTCCTGAAAGTTAGAACAATTAACCAGTGGAACTGAAGTTGCCTCCAGAAGTTGTGAATGCTCCAACACTGGAAGTCTTAAAGAAGATGTTGGATAGCCATTTGTCTGAAAGGGTATAGGGTTTCTTGCCTAAGCAGGAGGTTGGACTAGAAGACCTCCAAGGTCCCTTCCATCTCTTCTCTTCTCTTCTCTTCTATTCTATTCTATTCTATTCTATTCTATTCTATTTCTACTCTATTCTTTATTCTATTCTATTCTGTTCTATGCTCTGTTCTGTTCTGTTCTTCTATTCTATTCTATTCTTCTCTATTCTTCTCTATTTCTACTCTATTCTTTATTCTATTCTGTTCTGTTCTATTCTATTCTTTGTTCTATTCTGTTCTGTTCTATTCATATGCATGGGTGTAGGCATATGCACACGCATGTCTATAGCATGTCTATATGTGTGTTGTGCATGTGTACTCGTTTGAGATTAGGCAACAGAATTTCATTTGGAATGTGTGCCAGCTCTTGCTACCCATTTTTATCGGGGAGGATCTGCCTGAGTTCCACAGAGTCCCCTCCTTCCCTCCGTCCGTTCATTTATCCCTCCGTCCCTCTGCCATTAACAGAGAAACTGAGGGAAGGCAGACTTTTAAATAGCTCCTGGAGAAGCAACTGAGAAGTTAAAGGTGACCGTTGTCTCTTCTGCTATGTCGGCAATTGCACAGCTTGGAATGCTGCTCTCTAACCTACTTCTTATCTTTGAACTTGTTTCTTCCTTCTCTTTTTCCCACCTTCCTCCTCTTCAAGGACAGGAGTCTTGCAAAAAGGCTTTGTTCCCTCGAAATAAAATCGCTCTTGGCTATGCTACTTTGGATTCCTGGTTCCAGAGACACAGAGCGGAATGAGTTGCGAGAATTTTGCTACTGGAAGCATTCAAGAAAAGACGGGACTGACATCTGTCAGAAATGAATTAGAGTAGAGTAGAGTAGAGTAGAGTAGAGTAGAATGTAGAGTAGATTGTAGAGTAGGATGTAGAGTAGATTGTAGAGTAGGATGTAGAGTAGATTGTAGAGTAGGATGTAGAGTGGAGTAGAGTAGAATAGAACAGAATGTAGAGTAGAATAGAATAGAACAGAATAGAATAGAATAGAATAGAATGTAGAGTAGATTGTAGAGTAGAATATAGAGTAGAGTAGAATAGAATAGTACAGAACAGAACAACAGAATAGAATAGAATGTAGAGTGGAGTGGAACGGAACAGAACAGAACAACAGAACAGAATTACATTGACCCTAATCTAGGGTGAATTTCATCTTGACCCTTCTAGATCTAGCAATAATCTCTTCCCAGCTTTGAACTCAACGAATGCTTCTGGATATTTGCACCTGACAGCATCCCGGGATTCTAACCTCAACCGTAGAGGTGAAGGTCCTTCCCTTTGTCCACATTTTCCCCCCCACTTGGCACATGCATTT
This sequence comes from Rhabdophis nuchalis, assembly GCA_039707465.1. Classification (NCBI taxonomy): domain Eukaryota; kingdom Metazoa; phylum Chordata; class Lepidosauria; order Squamata; family Natricidae; genus Rhabdophis; species Rhabdophis nuchalis. The sequence continues at coordinate 22,164,320 of CM077652.1, read as the reverse complement.
CATCAACCTCCGTCATGTCTCCCTTCTTGACAGCTTTTGCTCCAGGCTAAAAATCCTCTGATGGTGCCCTTTCCCCTCCTACGGGAAATAAACAGAGCACTATTCACACATCCCTCAAGGCTTACAGAAGACCTGAAAAACTTGCTCGGACTAGTCCACATTCTGAACAGGTCCAGGGCCGTCAAAATCCTCACGTATCTCGGGGAACTTGCCTCTGCACAAACACAACTATGCCAAAAATGTTGTGGGTTGGACTCCTGACCTCCTTCACCCTTCTCATTCTTCAGCAGGAGGAGGAGGAAGAGGATGGGCAGCATCGCTGATGGATCACCTGTCTTTAAGAGCCATGAATTATATAGAGAAATACCACTTGAGTCAGGCCCATCTCAATATTTTTATTTTTTGTTTCCCTGGAGCTGTACCAAATGGCATCCTCGCCCATCCTCTCGCTCACTAAAAATCGAAGGAAGACAAGTTGAGTTGTCTATTTTGTTATGATTAGCGAAGGTCAAGGTTCCTCTCTCACACATCTGTGCCAGTCGTTCCCCACTCTAGGGGGCGGTGCTCATCTCCGTTTCAAAGCCCAAGAGCCAGCGCTGTCCGAAGACGTCTCCGTGGTCATGTGGCTGGCATGACTAAACGCCGAAGGCACACGGAACGCTTTTTCCCTTCCCATCAAAGGTGGTTCCTATTTTTCTACTTGCATTTTTTACAACTGCTAGGTTGGCAGAAGCTGGGACAAGTCACGGGAGCTCACTCACTACGCGGCGCTAGGGATTCGAACAGCTGAACTGCCGACTTTTCTGCTTGACAAGCTCAGCATCTTGAAAGCTTCCAGGGAAGAAGCTCCCACAACTTCTAGAGGCAACTTCTGTTCCATGGGTTGGTTGTTCTCCCTGTCAGAAAGTTCCTCCTTATTTCCAGGTTGAATCTCTCCTTGGTCAGTTTCCATCCATTGTTCCTTGTCTGGCCTTCTGGTGCTTTGGAGAAGAGCTTGACCCTTTCGTCTCTTGTGGCAGCCCCTCCAATATTGGAAGACTGCTTTCCTGTCTCCCCTGGCCTTCTCTTCACTGGACTAGCTGTGCCCAGCTCCTGCAACTGTTCTTCAAAGGTTTTAGCCTTCTAGAAAAGCCTTGACATAAGGAAACAGATTCTCAAAGGACCTCAAAGAACGTGAATCTCTCCTTGGTCAGTTTCCATCCATGATTCCTTGTCTGGCCTTCGGGTGCTTTGGAAAATAGCTTGACCTCCTTCCTCCTCTCTGTGGCAGCTCCTCAAATATTGGAAGACTGCTCTCCTGTCTCCCCTGGTCCTTCTCTTCCCTAGATCAGCCATGCCCAGTTCCTGCAACCGTTCATCGTATCTTTTAGCCTCCAGTCCCCTAATCCTCTTGATTGCTCTTCTCTGCACTTTTGTGCACTCTATTTGACGTTATCGCTGAGGCTTGTCTAATTACAGTTGAATTTAAAGATAAAATTGAAGCTGTTCTGAAGTTACCTGCCTGCTGTGAGCACCTAGGCAGCAAGTTAAGCATCAGACACCTGGTTCCTTCACCTGAGCAATCTCCTGCTGTACCCTGATCAGTTAAAGGATAACAGCTATTTTTAGACTCGTCCTAGTACATATTTGCCATTTTGGTTCAAAACGTTAAGCTGGATTGCCGTAAACGCCTTCAAAACAAAAAGGTTAGAAGGATAATTAGTTTTCAGACCGAAGGGAAGATTGGCCTTTGGTATCTCACCTCTGCCTTCCATGATAAAACCTGGGCTGCTGATGATAACACCTGGATTGCTGATTTAGCCTCTTCCTGAGGTTAATCAGGTGGGCGAAAGGACCAACTGAGTCAGCTTTTCTTCCATTGAAGCCAGGACGTCCACTTTGGGGTCCAGACCAGCTCTTGAAGTGACACCCTGTTTCAGATCAATGGTTGTCCAATCTTTTCTTAAAAACCTCCAGCTATTCTTCATTCCAATATCTATTCTATTCTATTCTATTCTATTCTATTCTATTCTTTCTATTTTGCATTTTCTCTCCTCTCTTCTCCTCTCTACACTATTTCATTCCATTCCTTTGCATTCTACTCTACTCTACTCTACTCTACTCTACTCTACTCTACTCTACTCTACTCTACTCTACTCTACTCTACTCTACTCTACTCTACTCCATCCCATCCCATTCTACATTCCAATATCTATTCTATTCTGTTCTATTCTATTCTACCCATGTGTATGTAAAAGGATGCATATATATTTGCATCCTTTTAGAGAGTCATTGAGGCCACTTGGAGTTATAGCTAAACATCTGTAGAGATTCTCATTGGTTTTTTCCCTGGATGATGGAAAATCTCTACAGAAGTTTAGCTATGAGGGGAAAAAAAGGGCAGACGGCAGGAACCGTTTGCACCACTCAGGTGACTCCGAGGACACGGATAAAACCTCCAAGTGGCCTCAACGACCCTCTAAAAAGGATGCAAATGGCCAACTCTGTCTGCAAGGAATATCAATCCTTCCATTCCCCACTATCCCAAGTCAGAGCTGAAGAAGCTTCTTGGATGAGAAGCGAGACGTCCTCAAAAGGGAGGGGAAACCCCCCCCAAGAAAGTCCACTTGCCTCTTGAAAAAAGCACCTTTGGGAGAATCCCACTGAGATATCTCTCCATGAGGAGGCTCTCTTGATTGCTCCAGGTTGAAGGACTTTTCGACGCTGCCTCTGCTGAACATTTTTCTATGTCCTTTTTGGAGAAGGTGCGGGGTATAAATTTGAATAAAACTAAAGAAACATTGCTTGGCGCGAACGAATCTTTACTTTTTCTGTTTCCCTGCCCAAGAAGAAGCATCAAAGTGGGTCTTCGTTTGAATTCTAAACCTTTTTAGGCGCTTTGGGGGTGGGGGGGTGGGGGGTAGGGGGGTCTGTAGATTAACCAACAGATGTTTTCCTGGCTTAATCCACTGGGGGCAGTGTTAATCCTGCAGCAGTTTTAATAGCTGGTGTGTGTATGTGTTTGTGTGTTTGCAAATTTAAAGCTGTGGCTTATTCTAGAAGCCGTTCCCACTTCTGGGTCTCGGTGGCTTATAACAGGAGGGGGGGAATCGGAAGATGATCTTGGCTTTCAGCAGTGATGGATCCCCTTGTTTATGAAATAAACATAATCTTACGGGAGGTGGGTGCCCAGCTCAACTTCATTAATCGTTTGTCTCTTGGCTGATCAAGCCTACAAAAAATGCTTTTTTTTGTCTGTGTAAAAATGTTTTAATTGGTTTTATAACATTTATAGGAAAAGGGGTGTATAGGTATATAGAAATTTTTGGTAGCTCCCATGCTGGCAGTGGTAATCCACCCCCACATCCTACAGGTTTACAATTTTAAGTGTAACATACAAAGGAAAAGCATATACAGAGTTCTTACTTTATATCAAAGGTCCCCAACCTTTGCAACTTTAAGTCTGAAGGACTTCAGCTCCCAGACTTCTCCAGCCAGCAAAGCTGGCTGGAGAAGTCTGGGAGCTGAAGTCCTTCAGACTTAAAGTTGCAAAGGTTGGGGACCCCTGCTTTATATCAACCATATGTTCAATCCTCCCTTTCTTTGCCATTTTCAAAAATATTTCGAATACAATTACTTTTGTGACCTGAGCCTTGTCGATATTGTTCCCTCTTCCTTGTCCCCAGGTGGAGGGATAGCTCCTTCCATTCCCATATCTTGTGTTTTGCTGCTCTTTTCACCACCATCCACTATCTTTGTCTCCTAGAAGGGAAGAAAGTTTTTTTTAATAAAGGCTTCTGCCTCATTTATTGTCTTAATCCTTAACCTATTTCCCTCCCAAAAGATCAGCATTCCCTCTGGCAATAACCATCTAAACCAAACTCCTCTGTTATATAATTTCTTTGACAAGAAGGAATGTTTCCTCCTTGCCTCTCTTATTTTCAAAAAATGCTTTTTGATGATGGACAGGAACCGTGGATTTTTTTTGGCTTTGGAGCTTAGAAACCAAGGATCCAAGATAGTTCGGGATGCCGCAGGGTTAAAAAACAACCATAGGTTGTTGTTTTCAGCACCCTTGTAACTTTGAATGCTCACTAAACGAATGGTTGTAAGTGTGGTAACTTACAGTGTAACTACAAGTAACTCTTGTAGTTTACACTGCACATTGCAAGCAGGTTAGAGGAAGGAAGTTTTCCGTGAAGCGTGGAGGAGATACTGGCATGAAATACAGATTAATGGAGTTGGAAAAGTAGAGAGAAGGGGAAAAGAGGAAGGGGGGGGAGAAAGAAAAGTATTGACTTCTGACTCTGCCGTAGAATAAAGAACATTACAACTTTATTTTTTGCTTGTACATACCTAATATGCAATAGCCATTTCTATAACGACAGTGTTTATCCTTACATATGTTTGTGTTTGTGCTGATAAATAAATAAACAAGGGAGACTAGGATAGATCTATTCCAAGCTATTTAGCTCTCATCAGCTAGCCATACCCTCACTGGGATTTGATCCTGGGTCGTTTTACATGTGAGGCAGTTGTAATTGCCACTAGGCCACAGGCTCTCCTCCTGATCAGCTGAGCCAGGGGAATAAATATATATTTGTGTCACAACGCCCTGGTAAGCCCCTGGTAAGGGAGGAAGCAAAGCTGCTTTCCTTTTCTGTCTTTCGGCTCATCACAAGAAACCATGCAGACAGAAAGCTATTTGTTTCGTTGTCTTTTGTTTCCATTTGTGCTGGTAAATAAACAAACAAGGGAGACTAGTATAGATGTATTTCAAGCTATTTAGCTCTCATCAGCTAGCCATACCCTTACTGGGATTCGAACCAGGGCTGTATTACATGTTAGGCAGATGTTTTAGCCACTAAACCACCAAGTTCTCCTCCTGATCATCTTGCAAGCCTGTCCAAAGAAGGCAGGCCATCCTTGACTTACGACCGCAGGTCTCATTCTTACATGGGAATACACCCGAATACAACAAGACCAGCAGATAGATAGATAGATAGATAGATAGAGAGAGAGAGAGAGAGAGAGAGAGAGAGAGAGAGAGAGAGAGAGAGAGAGAGAGAGAGAGAGAGAGAGAGAGAGAGAGATAGGGAAGAAGGATAGATAGAGAAGGAGGATTGATAGATAGAGATAGAGAGAGAGAGAGATAGGGAAGGAGGATAGATAGATAGATAGATGATAGAGTAGAGAGAGAGAGAGAGATAGGGAAGGAGGATAGATAGATGATAGATAGATAGAATAGATAGAGAGAGAGATAGGGAAGGAGGATAGATAGATGATAGATAGATAGATAGATAGATAGATAGATAGATAGATAGATGGATAGAGAAGGAGGATAGATAGATAGATAGATAGATAGATAGATAGATAGATAGATAGATATAGAGAGAATAAGATGAAAAAGAAGAAATGTACCAGCCGCCGAGACTTCCTGCATTACAGAAGAGAAATCCTAAGGGAGGCTTGGAGAGGGAAAGCAGATTCTCCACGCCTTTCATTCATGACCAGGAACTGGTCCTTCTACTTTGGAAAGAGAGATTTATGTCCCCAATTACCCATGGATTGAAGGCCTGCTGTGGCTTGTGACTTCTAAATGAGTTGCCTACAGATGCAGGATATGCGCGTGGAGGAATGAATGAAATATGGGTAACTTTTACTGCCATTGATATGTAAAACAAGCCATTCATTCGTTCGTTCGTTCGTTCATTCCCTCATTCCTTTGCACATGGGTGCACACGCTAGAACTAGCAAGGAGAAAACCCTAGCCCAAACTCACACTGGCAGGGCAAATACCCTGCCCAGTCACTAGCACTGATGTTGTCACCTAGTCAGGTAATGAAATGTCTGCAAGCAAACAACAAAGCTCAGAGAGCATCAAATTCTAAATTATCTATCTGTCTGTCTCTTTGTCTGTCTGTCATCTTTCTCTCTCTCACCATCCATCTATAACTCTATAGCCATCCATCCATCCCTCTATCCATCTATCATTTCTCTCTATCGTCTCTCTCCCTCTGTCTATCTCTACCATCTGTCTGTCTGTCTGTCTGTCTGTCTGTCTGTCTGTCTGTCTATCTATCTATCATTTCTCTCTATCATCTCTATCTATCTATCTATCTATCATTTCTCTCTATCATCTCTGTCTATCTATCTATCTATCTATCTATCTATCTATCTATCTATCTATCTATCATTTCTCTCTATCATCTGTCTATCTATCTATCTATCTATCTATCTATCTATCTATCTATCTATCTATCTATCTATCTATCTATCTATCTATCTATCTATCTATCTATCCATCCATCCATCCATCCATCCATCCATCCATCCATCCATCCATCCATCCATCCATCCATCCATCCATCCATCCATCCATCCATCCATCCATCCATCCATCCATCCATCCATCCATCCATCCATCTATCTATCTATCTATCTATCTATCTATCTATCTCCATCCTATGTTGCTGTTGGGCTCCGTAATACAGTTTTCAACCCATGCGACAGAGGGTGGAAGGGAATATTAAAAGCGTAGATTCTTTCCTTTAAAATACGCAGTGACTTTTCCTAACCAGGGCTATTTCTGCATAATTGCCTTTTTTCCCCTTACACAGAAATTAAAACCCTTGCATACCTCTGCATTATTCATTCCGTACGAGGCCCTGACTCTTTTTTTTTGGCCTCTCCTCTTGTAATTTCTATTTTTTTTTAAAATTAAGATTCTCTTTCCTCGTTCCCATTACTTTCCTCCACTGCACCCCAAATACGAGACTTCCTTTCCTCTTTCTCTCGTTCTCTCTCACTCTCTCTTTCTCTTTCAGTTCTGCCTCCTGCTGTTTTGCAGTTGGCTTATAAAATATTACAAGCCCTTTAATTGAAATGCTCAGCACGCAACCAAGGGACTCCATTAGTGGGATTAATTTGAATAGACGGCATTAAACACACACACACACACACACACACACACACACACACACACACACACACACACACACACACTGTGGAAGGGAAGAGAGGAAGCCGGAGCTGGGATGGGAGCATTATTTTAACGGCCGTCCCTGCCTGCTTGAAAGTGTTCTGACCGCTTGAAATGGGCCAGGTCGATCCAAAGAAAACTTTTTGGAAGGACCGAAAATTGTACACCTGTGAAAAAACATGCATCCACATACAACTTATGAACTGGCATTAGGGTAGCGGTCCCCAACTGGAGGTTCATTTTCTGGTCCCCCAACTGGTGGTCCGTGAGAAAATTCTGGTGGTCCGCAGAAAAATGATTTGCATTCTTTTATGTTGCACTAAATCGGGGGTCCTCAAAGTACGGCCCCTGGGATGGAGACGTGCAACGAACGCTTGTGTGGCTGCAGAGAGTCTCCCCCTTCGGGGTCTTTTTGTGGGGGACAGAAATTCCCACTTGGGGTCTACTTCGGCCTCCTGGTGGGGGGCTTTGGGCGAAGGCTGGAGGGAAGGGCCGCTGGTGGCGAAGAGCCGGAGGGCCTCGTTCCAGTGGGGCTGCATCAGGGCCTGGAACTGGCTGACCGTCTCAGCCCGCTGAGCCTCCAGGCGCTGGTATGAAGGGTATTTTGAAACGTTTTCCGGATCACCAGGAATCCTCTCCTAATCCCAGCTGGAGTCCAGCGAAAGCCCCGATCTTGGTGGATTTTTGAAAGGATCATTTCTGGCCATATGGTGGGCATTGCATTCCCCCCCCCTCCCCGCCGGATTAGTGTGGCTCTCTAACCTGCTTCTATTTCGGTAGTAAATTAGCAGCCTGAAACCTATCAGGAACCTCCGTCTTCTCCCTGAAACTTTACTTGGGGGCAATTGAATAAAGTTCCTGTTTTATTTTTAATCTTTGTGCTTTGATGGTGCCTTGTGGGTTTTTTTAAGTGCTTCTTTTCAGGAAGGTCTCTCTCTCTCTCTCTCTCTCTCTCTCTCTCTCTCTCTCTCTCTCTCTCTCTCTCTCTCTCTCTCTCTCTCTCTCTCTCTCTGTAGTTTGTTACCTTGTTGGATAATGAAACATCTGCAAGAAAACCACCAAGCTCTGAGAGCACCAAGGACCTCTTCCTCCTCTTCCCTCTTCCTCCTCCTTCCTCCTCTTCTTCTTCTTCCTCTTCCTCCTTTCTCCTTTCTATTCCTTCTTTTCCTCCTCCTCCTCTTCTCCCTTCTGCCAATGATGATATCACCTAGTTGGATAAGGAAACATCTGCAAAGACCAAGGGCCCTCCTCCTCCTCCTCCTCCTTCCTCCTCCTCTCCTCTCCCTTCTACCGATGATGCTAGTTGGATAGTGAAACATCTGCAAAGACCAAGGATCCCAAGGGCCCTCCTCCTCCTCCTCCTCCTCCTCTCCTCTCCCTTCTACCGGTGATGCTAGTTGGATAGTGAAACATCTGCAATGAAACCGCCAAGCTCCAAGAGTTGTCAAAGACACCCCCCACAAACACACACACACACACACACACACAACTCTATCAGGGCTGGTGGGGAAGGATGGGAAGCGCCATCTGATGGGAGCCACCCGGAGATTAAGGCAGCTGGAAAGGACCAGAAACATCCGAGAGAGAGCAGGGCCGCCTTTCCCCGGACTTCGACCAAGCTCCCTTGATGGTCCAGCGTGCCTGCAAATGAGGCGGACCTCTCCAAGAGCCGGTTCAACCCGGAGAGGCAACTGGGGAGCCATCTCTGGGCCGAGCGTCTACTGCAGCGCCAGCTGACCTGACTATCAATTTTTACTCCCTTGCAGACGTCAACACCAGGCCCTGTTAGGACAGGAAGAGCCGCCGCTGCTGCTGCTGGTGGTGGTGGTGGAGAGGAGGGAGGAGGGAAAGGAGCCGTTGGGAGAAGCTTTGGATTTCCAGAGTGCTGGTCAAAAGGGCCCAGAAGCTTCTCTTTGGAGAAAGAGCCATTTCCTCTTTCCTTGCTTTCGATAAAAGGGACTTCTCCCCCCCTCTCCCCTCCCTCCTCTCTCTCTCTTTCTCTCCCTCCCTCTTCCCCCAATTTAGCACCTTTGACTGGCAGGAGAAAATTCAGTTTAAAATCATTAAAGAGGGAGGAGAGGATCGTTCTGTTAAATAAAGATTCTTCTTCTTCTTCTTCTTCTTCTTCTTCTTCTTCTTCTTCTTCTTCTTCTTCTTCTTCTTCTTCTTCTTCTCCTCCTCCTCCTCTTCTTCCTCCTCCTCCTCTCCTCCTCCTCCTTTTCCTCCTCTCCTCCCCCTCCTCCTTTTTCTTCTTCTCATCTTCCTCTCCTCCTCCTTTTCTTCCTCCTCCTCCTCCTATTCTCCTTGTCCTCTTCCTTCTCCTCTTTTTCTCCTCCTCCTCTCCTCCTCTCCTCTCCCCTCCTCCTCCTCTTCTCCTCCTCCTCTCCCCTCCACCTCCTCTCCTTCTCCTCCTCCTGCTTCCTTCTTACTTACTTCTCTTTCTCTTTCCTACCATCCCATCCTCCTCTTCCTCCCCTTCCCTCATCCCCTTCCTTCTCCTGCATTCTTTCACAGTGAACCTTCCTCCCTCCCTCCCTCCCTCCCTCTCTCCCTCCCTTTAGAATGCAGTATTGCGGACTGACTCTGCCCACTGCCAGGAGTTCGATCCCGACTGGCTCAAGCTTGACCTGAGCTTCCATCCTTCTGAGGGGGGCAAAATGAGGACCCAGATTGTTTGGGGAGAGCCACAGGCTGACTCTGTAAACCTCCCAGAGGGGGCTGGATATACCATAAGTCTAAGGCTAAATGATGCTCATCTTGGCTCTGGCTTTAATTTGGAGCTGCCGGCCGTTTGAGCTGTGATTTATCTCAATTGGGGGGGGGGGCAGTGCAACCCAAGAGCCTCCCTAAATGTCAGAGGTGTAAATAGGGACCCAGGGTGTGTCACTGAGCAGAGACCATCCCATTTTTCTGCTGCCATCCTTCGCCTCCGACAGCTGCCCGTCTCCCTGGGCCGAGCCAGCTTGGGAAGTTGGGCTCCTCTTTCGCTCAGTTGCTGCCATCCGTCCTTCCTTTCACCCGATGGTGGCATGCCAGCCTAGATTGGGGGAGGGCAAGTCTGGAAACCAGGCTAATGCCCCAAAGTCTTTTTTTTTTAAAGACTCTGCATTTGCAGCACAGCGATGACCGACTGACCTACTGGCAGTGAAGTCCAGGGAGATGATTGCATTCCCAGGGTTTTGTTTTGTTTTTAATTTTAATTCAAACTGAGGGTGATATATACAGTATATATATTTAATGTGGTTTTAATTCTTCTTTTCTGAAAAAAATAAAACAGGCTACCCTATGCTTTCCTTCCTTCCTTCCTCTGTTCTCCTTCCTTCCTTCCTTCCTTCCTTCCTTCCTTCCTTCCTTCCTTCCTTCCTCTCTCCCTCCCTCCCTCCTTCCTTCCATCATACCTAGTTTCCTCCCTCCCTCCCTCCCTCATAACTAGTTTCCTTCTTTCCTTCCTCCCTCTCCTCCCTCCTTCCATCATACCTAGTTTCCTTCTTCCTCCCTCCGTCCTTCTCCCCTCCCTCCCTCCTTCCATCATAACCAGTTTTTTTCCTTCCTCCCTCCCTCCCTCCCTCTCTCCTTCCATCATAACCAGTTTCTTTCCTTCCTTCCCCCCTCCCTCCTTCTTTCTGCTCTCCTTCCTTCCTTCCCCCTCCCTCCTTTTCTTCCTCCCTTACTCTTCCTCCCTCCCTCCTTCCCTCCCCTTCCAATTGCATTTTTCCTTCTCTCTTGGTTTCATTCTATTTTTTAACCCCCTCTTTAACCTGCAATGTTATTTTGGCCTCCCTAATTCTGCAGTTGATCTTCTCAAAGAAAGGAGACAGTCGGTCGCCTGTCCTAGAAGGCCTACCACCCTCAAAACGGGATTGTGCATCTCTGCTTTGATAGAAGCCCTGTTCAGACAGCCTCCTTCTACACTAGTTCACCAAGGCTCCTGGGTGGATCCAAGTATCCAAGAAGAGACGATCAAAAATAGGCAACGGAAAGGAAGGCCTTGCACATCCAAATCAATGCCTACATGTTTTATATATTGCCAGGGGAACACCCTTCCTTGAAGGACACAGAATTTAAAGAAACCAAGCTGTGCCACATTCCCCTTCTTTTGCAAATATTTGAGAGGGTGTGTGTGAGAAATGCAATTAGGAGGGAGTCTTGCAGGCGTTCACCCGCTTTCTTGAGGAATGCCCTAATCTGGATATGGCATTTCTTCCTCGCATGCTGAACATTTTCTTTAACAAAACAAAAACGCATTAACGATTCTCTTTTAAACCTCTGGCGTCAAGATCCTTCAAACTCTGACGGTTTTTTGTTTTTCAAAGCTGATCTCTAGACACAAAGGGGAAATTATACCTGGCCGGAGGAATTCTGGGAGTTGAAATCCGTGAATCTTAAACGTTGCCAAAGTGGCACACATCTCGGCTATAAACAAATGGATTTCTTTTCTCTTTTTGCAATTCAACATTCCCAATCCTGGGGGAGGGGAAAAATCTGTCAGGCTGGCAACCCTCTTTTCTTTTGGATCTTTGGCCTGCCACGCTTTCTATTCTTCTACTATGCCATTTTCTATGGTGGGAAAATGGGAGGGGGGGGAAATTGTACGGAGTTAGATGCTCGGTAGGCATAACAACATTCTTTCTAGAAAGCCAAGGTCATCCTTTGTCTCTGCACCTGTCCGGAACTGGATGGGTGGAAGCTGCCAGCGTGGCAGTGGGAGATTAGACCATGGGATGGACTTGTGTGTGTGTGTGTGTGTGTGGGGGCAAGATCTTGGACTTTCAACTGGGTGGGGAAAACCGGGAAGCTTTCAGATTCGGGTTTCCCCAGATGTGCCAACATGGCTCTCTTCATCAATGGGAACTTTGAGCAATATCTTACTTTGGACTCTGATTTAATTTTGGATGCTGTTTGGAACCCTGATAAAATATTCCATTGAGTTCCATATTTCTTTGCATGTGTGTGTGTGAATGAAGCTGTCGATGCTTGCAGGTGTAACCATAAGAATGACTCTTGCAGAGGGGGGTGGCTGGGCTCCCTCTCTACAACACCCCCCCCCCGTTCTCTCCATTAATCGGACTCTCTGGGTGGCCTCCATCAGGCGGCCGAAGATGATGGGAAACCCGTAAACGGAGTTGCGCTAATGCTTACATACAAGTCGTCCATCAGGGTCTTTGGACAGGCTTTCTATTACATAACATAACTTCACATGTCCATTAGCATCAATCTGCCCGACGATGTGATGGGGAGAGATTAAAGGGACACGGCTGGCCTGTCGGGGGTGGCCTTAGACCCCTCCTTTCCTGTTGGAAGAGGGGGCACGACTCAGGCCTGGCGAGGAGGGGGCGCTGGATTGGGGAGAGGGGACAAAATCTGTTCTATTCTATTCTATCCTATCCTATTAATTCTATTCTATTCTATTCTATTTTCTATTCTATTCTATTTTCTATCCTATCCTATCCTATTAATTCTATTCTATTAATACTATTCTATTCTCTATTCTATTCTATTTTCTATCCTGTATTGTATTGTATTGTATTGTATTGTATTGTATTGTATTGTATTGTATTGTAGTCTAGTCTAGTCTAGTCTAGTCTAGTCTAGTCTAGTCTAGTCGTCTCTATTCTATTTTCTACCCTATCCTATTCTATTAATTCTCTTCTCTTCTATTAATTCTATTCTATTCTCTATTCCTATTCCTATTCCTGTTCTATTCTATTCTATTCTATTCTATTCTCTATCTTCTATCCTATCCTATCCTATCCTACCCTCTATCCTACATTCTATTCTATTCATTCCATTCGCTATTCTATTCTGTTCATATCCCATTCATATCTATTCCATATATTCTAATCTATTCTATTCAAATTCTATTCTATTATGTTCTATACTCTACTCTACTCCACTCTACTCTACTCTACTCTACTCTACCCTAACCTACTCTTAGCTCCGTTATTCCGTCATTCAACTGTTCATCATACAGTGTAGTCCCTGTAGCCCCCCCACAAATCCTCTTTGCCCTTTCTTCTCTGCACTCTTCCTTAGAGTCTCAAACTCTTTTCGGTATCATGGGTGGCCAAAACTGGATTCCGGTCTTCAAAGGGCAATCTTACCGCTGCAGCCTAAGGCCCTCCTGACTTAGCAGAAGACATGGGGTCAGCTTCTCCCCAACTAAGAAGAACGTGTGTGTGTGTATGTGTGTGGACTTAAGATTTTCCTCTCCAAATTCAACCTCGTGCTTAGAAGAACCCAAGAATCGGCCTCTTGTCTACCCCAAACCTCCCTTGTGTGTTTGTGCAAGGAAAGGACCTCTTCATCCGAGAGCCACCCCCCCAATTCTGACACCACTGAGCCGTGAGTGCTATGCCGATGAGGGGTGTGTGTGTGTGTGTGTGTACCACACCAGACACAATCTCAACCCAGCTCTATAATTAAACCCTTCCTTGTCCTTGGCTGGAGAGCTTTTTGACACACACAGTGGGGGGGGGGGGGGGGGGGGTTAGTGGGAAGCAGTTATTATGACATCCAATTCCAGGTGGCTACAGCAGGGTTTTTGGTGTTTGTCTGCAGAGGCCAGCTCTTCATGTTGTCAAGGCAATGATAATGGAAAGTGGGGGTGGGTGGAAACTGACACCTCAAGAGCTTTTTACTAAGGCTTGATTAATACCTGGCAGACAGGCAGGCAGGCAGGCAGGGGGGTAGGTAGGGAGCGAAGGTTGCCAACTGACCAGGGAGATAAACCACCCGAGGACAAGCCAAGACAGATTGCAGAGAGGTTGCCAACATCTTGCTACTTGGAACGCTGCAAAAAACGGTATCGGTTGCCCCCCACTTGCATCAATCCCATCCACTTCACTAAATAGGGACACACACACACCCCCTTTGGTGGGAAGGGAACAAGCGTTCCGTGCCCCTTCGGCGTTGAGTCATGCCAGCCACGTGACCACGGAGACATCTTCGGACAGCGCTGGCTCTTCGGCTTTGAAACGGAGATGAGCACCGCCCCCTAGAGTTGGGAACGACTAGCACATATCTGCGAGGGGAATCTTTGCCTTTGACTTTTTCTTGCAAATCTATCCCTTCTCTTTTGGAGCTCTGCGATGGGAGGCAACTTGGCTCTTCTTTTGATGCTTGCAATCAACAAGAGAGAAATGTTTGTGCGTGGACATGCAGTTGTTTGTATAGGGTGCAAATTGGGTTTTTTGTAGAGGTAGATCACGGCCAGTAAGCCCTGCAATCCTTACAACTCTGGTTTAATTTGCAGCTATGGAGAGGGGGGGGGGGGAGGCCAAAATTTTATTTATTTATTTATTTATTTATATTTATATCCTGCCCTTCTCCACAGAGGATCCAGGGCGGCGCACAGGAAATTTAAAAATATACAAAAATAGAAAAATAAATACATAATTTAAAATATATATTAAATTATCCCGATCCTATGCTAAAAACCAAATTGTTAAAATACCCAATTTAAAACTTTCTAAAAGTCCCCATGGGAGGTTAGGCTAGGCCGGCTTGATGGAAAAAATATGTCTTTAAACATTGGCGGAAGAGGCGGAGGTCGGTGAAGGTGCGTAATTCAGAGGGTAGGTCGTTCCAAAGGGCAGGGCCCGCCACAGAGAAGGCCCTTCCCCTGGGTGTCGCCAGTCGGCATTGTCCGGCCGACGGCACCCTGAGAAGGCCCTCTCTGTGGGAGCGTATCGGTCTAAGGGATGTATGGGGACTTGAGTTGCAGATACAAGCTGACAGCAGCTGTGAGATTTATCGATTATGGCTTGTCATGACAACCTGTCTGCAGCCCGTGAATTTACAACAGTTGTGTGGGACTCTTATGTTTTAGGTGCATAAATTGTAGGTGGAATCGAGTGTGACTGAAAGGAAACGAACGGGTCCGAATTGATCTTTAACTCGCTTTTTTTTCTCTGATGATGAAATCTAACGATTAGCTATGTTTTTCTTTTCTTTCTCAAGGACATATACAAGCACGTTTTTTTTAAAAGTTCACACCGTCACCGTCACCGTCACCGTCTGTTGGGAGCAGAAAGAATCCGAAATTGTACGCTTATTTATTTTATTATGAGGGGTGTTTTTCTTTTCTTCCTTATTTTTTTTTTTTTTAATTACAAATCATAACATGGAAAAAATGTTGGCAATCGGTTAAAAAAAATACAAACATCTCTTTTATATTGTAAAAATAAGTCAAAGTACTTAACTTGAAATGATCTTTTCATTAATGTTAAAGGTAAAGGTTCCCCTTTCAGATCTGTGCTAGTTGTTCCTGACTCTAGGGGGCGGTGCTCATCTCCGTTTGAAAGCCAAAGAGCCAGCGCTGTCCGAAGACGTCTCCGTGGTCATGTGGCTGGTATGACTCAACACCGAAGGTGCACGGAAACACTGTTCCCTTCCCTCCAAAGTGGTCCCTATTTTTCTACTTGCATTTTGACCTGCTTTTGAACTGCTAAGTTGGTGGGACAAGTAATGGGAGCTCGCTCCGTTACGCGGCACTAGGGATTCGAACCGCCGAATTGCCACGCTTTCTGATTGACAAGCTCAATGTCTTAGCCACTGGGCTACTGCGTCCCATATTTATCAATGTTACGTTGAGCATTCACTGTGTTATCGACTTACAATCAAAATTTAGCCCAAAACCTTTTTGTTGCTTAGTGAGACTTTGGTTAAGTGAGTTTTGCTCCATTGTACGATCTTTCTTGCCACGTGTCATTAAGTGAATCTCTTCAGCTGTTGAGTTAGTCACAGACAAAGTTGTTTCGTGAAATCTATCCCGATCCAATCAGGTTGGCTGATTTCATCAGGGAGAATCTCCCAGCCATTTGATCGCTCCTGTTGAAGAGGGCGAGTTATATTTAACAGGTACAGCCTGTTCCCCACTTATCTTTTACACACTTAAATTGTTCGAAGCATTCCGGTGCAAGAAGTGACCTACAAACCCCAGATTTTTGTGGGACAACAAAGTCACTCGATCAAAAAAAAAATTTGGCCTGCCAGGGGTAAACAAATTGTCTCGACATTCAACCTTTTTAAGGTCTGGGGGAATTGAGAAGTGTGTGTGTGTGTGTGTGCTTGTGTGTATGTGTGGACACATTTTGTGTCTCAAATTTCCATGCCTGTAAGGCTTGTGTGTGTGTGTGTGTGTGTGTGTGTGTGTGTGTGTTTAGAGCTCTTTAGCCTTTTCTTTTTTTAAAAGCAGAAGTGAAATCCAGCAGGTACTGACAGGTTCTGGGGAACCGATAGCGGAAATTGTGAGTAGTTTGGAGAACCGGTAGCGGAAATTTTGAGTAGTTTGGAGAACCGGTAGCGGAAATTTTGAGTAGTTTGGAGAACCGGTAGTAGAAATTTTGAGTAGTTCGGAGAATAGCGGAAATTTTGAGTAGTTCAGAGAACAGGTAGCAGAAATTTTAAGTAGGTCGGAGAACTAGTAGTAGAAAGTTTAAGTAGTTCGGAGAACCGGTAGCAGAAATTTTGAACAGTTCAGAGAACAGGTAGCGGAAATTTTGAGTAGTTCGGAGAACCGGCAAATGCCACCTCTGGCAGGCCCCAGAGTGGGGTGAGAATGGAGATTTTGCAGTATCCTTCCCTTGCCACGTCCACCAAGCCACGCCCACAGAACCGCTAGTAAAAATATTAGAATTTCACCACTGTTTAAAAGTATGCAACTCAATAAATAGACAACACAAAAATATAGTTAACTTGTGTGTTAAACCGTGCGGGAATCTGAAATGAAGCCAGACACGGATTCTAAATTTTTAAGCTTATCAGTTCAATAAATAAAAATAGGTTAAAAGCAGTGAAGCACGCAAACTATATGTGTGCGAAGAGAAACATGTACTCTAATTCTTATGCAGTTAAACATTTACCTTATTATGAAGGCAGATCCTTTAAAGATAAATGTAAAATTGGGTAGGGAGATGGGAGGGAGGCAGTTCCTCGGTAGTTTTTTAAATGCTACTTCAAATAATAATTTAAAAAGTTCCCATATATGTGATTGTGCCACGATCAAGAAACGCTGTTCTCGGGCAAATGCACACTTGCGAATCAAGAAGGATCCCCCAGGCACTCTTAACTTAAAAAAAAAACAACCATTGCCAACTGTGAATCAGTAATATTTCATGGCTGTTATTTTAATATGCCTCTTGGAATTTAACCTTGAGCTCTTGTCCTCTCTATCTTCTACCAAGAGGCCTCAGACTTTGAACACCTGCCAATATTGTAAAAATCTGGATTTTCCAGTTCTGAGGAAGCAAGTGTGAGATTCTTGTTTTGTTGAAAAGGACAGCGGAAAGAGCACGGAAAACGCACCAAGGGAGGAGAAGATCGCTTTGTTTAATAATAATAATAATAATAATAACAACAGCAACAATAATAATAAATCAATCACAAAATACCGGGACTTGCAAATTGAAGTTGAGCGACTGTGGAAGAGAAAGTCGTGTGTTGTTCCGATTGTAATTGGAGCCCTTGAAGCAAGACCTAAAGGGCTACCTCGCTATTTGGGAATTCTAAATTTACCGGACTTGAATATTCTACAAAAAAACACCCTACTTGGAACAACTTCTATTCTCCGACAGGAGAGGGGAGAATGGAAGGATTGATACTCCTTGCAGACAGAGTTGGTCCTTGTAGACAGTTGGGTCCTCTGCGGAGAAGGGCGGGATATAAATATGAATAAAATAAATAAAATAAATAAATTTGCATCCTTTTTAGAGGGTCATTGAGGCCACTTGGAGGTTTTATCTGTGTCCTCAGAGTCACCTTGAGTGGGGCAAATAGGTGTGGAGCCTTCTTGGAAAAGATGAAAGGATCTGTGTTGTGAAATTGTGCTATACTCATTTGCACTACTCAGATGACCTCGAGGGTTGATTGCGCTCACTGTCAGAAAATGTCTCCTTATTTCCAGGTGGAATCTCTCCTTGGTCAGTTTCCATCCATTGTTCCTTGTCTGGGCTTCGGGTGCTTTGGATAATAGCTTGACCGCTTCCTCTCTTGTGGCAGCCCCTCCAATATTGGAAGATTGTTCTCATGTCTCCCCTGGTCCTTCTCTTCACTAGACTAGCCAGGCCCAGTTCCTGTAACTGTTCTTTATATGTTTTAGTCTCCAGTCCCCTCATCATCCTGGTTGTTCTTCTCTGCACACTTTCTAGAGTCTCCACATTTTTATGGTGTCCAGTCTCTTCTTGAAAGCCTCCAGGGATGAAGCTCCCACAACTTCCGAAGGCCACTTGTGTTCCATGGGTTGATGGTTCTCCCTGTTAGAAAATTCCTTCTTATTTCCAGGTTGAATCTCTCCTTGGTCAGTTTCCATCCATTGTTCCTTGTCTGGCCTTCAGGTGGCTTGGAGAATAGCTTGACCCCCTCCTCTCTCTGTGGCAGCCCCTCAAATCTCGGAAGGCTGCTCTCCTGTCTCCCCTGGTCCTTCTCTTCCCTAGACTAGCCAGGCCCAGTTCCTGTAACCGTTTTTTAAAATATGTTTTAGTCTCCAGTCCCCTCATCCTCTTGGTTGCTCTTCTCTGCACTTTTTTTTTCAACCTTTGTGCTTTAAAATACGTCCTTCCTTCCTGCAGAGTTGTAAACAAAACACCAGGCACACATGGGCACACACATACACACACCAACCCACACACAGATTGTCTTTTTCCTTTCCTGGAGTTTCACAACATCCTTCCGAAAACACCTCTGATTTTTGTTTTTTGTTTTTTTCTGCTATCTACTATCTGTAGAAAAGTGATGGGTTTTTTTCTGTTTTTGTTTTAAAATTCTCGGTAGTTTTAGTCACACTTAGGGGAGTGAACTGGAGAAAACGCTCATTCGCACAATTTTCTCCAGTTTGTCTAACACGGCATCTGTTTGACACCTCCCTGGCATCAAACGACACCCCCTTTTCTGCCTTCTGTATTTATGCTGCCCACAAGTGAGGAAAGCAGAGAGTTGTGTGCAACACACTCAGGCATCATAAGAGGGTGCCTTTGGTTTTCATTCAGCATGTTCGGCGCCGCGCGATTGCCGTTGTTAAGCCGTGTTGATGAGACCGTGATTTCCGTGAATCCAATTTTTCTTCTTTAAAAAGGTTTTATTAGCGTTTATTGTGAGATAAAATACAAAGCACAAATTAAGAGAGAGAGAGAGAGGGAGGGAGGAAGAAAACAGAAGGAAAGGAATAGAAGGAACGGAGGAAGAGGAGAAAAATAGAAGGAAAAGAAAGGAAGGGAATGGAAGAAAAGGAATAGAAGGAAAGGAAAGGAAAAGGAGAAAAATAGAAGGAAAAAGGGAGGGAATTGAAGAAAAGGAATAGAAGGAAAGAAAAGGAGAAAAATAAAAGGAAAAGAAAGGAAGGAAGGGAAGGAATAGAAGGAAAGGAAAGAAAAAGGAGAAAAATAGAAGGAAAAAAGGAAGGGAATGGAAGAAAAGGAATAGAAGGAAAGGAAAGGAAGAGAAGAAAAATAGAAGGAAGAGAAGGAAAGGAAAGGAAGCCACAGCTGGGTTACTCATGTCATGCTTTGCAAATCACAGCACAGTAGGGTAAAACCAAAAATTAAGAAGATTCAACCAGTGGAACAGAAGTTGCCTTCAGAAGTTGTGGGAGCTTCATCCCTGGAAGCTTTCAAGACCAGACTGGACTGCCCTCTTGTCAGAAATGGTGTAGGGTCTCCTGCTTGGGCTGAGTGGGTGGGTTGGACTAGATGACCTCCAAGGCCCCTTACAATTCTGTTGTGTTCTGAGGGCTGGATGGATACAGGGGGTCATCTCTCTTGGAGGTTATTTATGAAGGCAAGGAGGAGACACACAGATTATTGGGGGGGGGGGGGTTCCTGGGAAGGAGAGGTGAGATTGAACAGCTGCGTCCTTCGGGATCTCCAAACACTCTGATCGCTCATCCTCAAATCTTTTTCTTTTTGCCCCCTATTCCTTTTTCTCCCCAAGATTTGGACAGATCAACAGGAAAAAAAAAGAAATGAAAACGGGAGCTTTCAACGTTATATTATATCCTGGTTCTCTTGTAAGCCGTTAATTTCAGGAACAACAAATGTCACCCCTTACTGAGAAATTCAGTATTTATATTTTTGAAGGGCAAAGAGGGGAAGGAGGAGGGGAGGGAAGGAGGAGAGGAGGGTGGAAACGGATGTTTCTTTACAAACAGATCGTGTACAATGCCCACTCCCCACCCCACTCCAAAGGGAGAATCTTTTGAGTTTTCAAAATCAGGTCATTACAAAAAAGCAACTTTCCTTTCTCACTGCAGGGAAGTGGTTATAATTTAGTGTTCTCGCTTTGCTTATCTATACATTTGCCTCTCTCTCTCTCTCTTCTCTTTCTTTCTCTCTCTCCCCCTCTCCCTCCTTCACTCCCTCCCTTCTTCCTTCTCTCTCGCTCTCTTTTTCTCTCTCTCTCCTTCCCTCCTCTCCTTCTCTCTCCCCTGCCATCCCTCCTTCTGCCTCTCTCTCCCCCCTCTCTTTCTTTCTTTCTCCCTCTCTCCCTCTCCCTCCTTCACTCCCTCCCTCCTTCCTTCTCTCCCCCTCTCCTTCCCTTCTTCCCTCCCCTTCTTCCCTCTCTCTCCCCCACTCCCTCCCTCCTTCTCTCTTTCTCTCTCTCTCACCTTCCCTCCCTCCTTCTTCCTCTCACCCCCTCTCCCTCCTTCATTCCCTCCCTCCTTCCTTCTCTCTTTTTCTCTCTCCCCTCCCTCCTTCTCTCTTTCCCCCTGTCTCTCCTTTATGCCCTCCCTCCCTCCCTCCTTCTCTCTCTCTCTCTCTCTCTCTCCCACCTTCTCCCTCTATTCCTCTCCCTCCCTCCTTCTCTCTCCCCCCTTCATTCCCTCCCTCCTTCTCTCTCCCCCCCTCTCTCCTTCCCTCCCTCTGTGTGTGTATTCCAAACAACTAAGGATATACAACTTGTCTTTCAAAATAACATAGCACTGAAATATTTTTTTTCTTAGACAATCTCTGTTTGGCTCAAATGTGCTTCCTTTTTAAAAAAAAAACATTAATCAAACTGGAACATCTGAAATGGACGAGAGTGTTTTGCAGTGGAGCAAAAAACACTTGTGTAGTTCTCTGCTCCAACCCATGAATCTTACATGTAGGAGCTTATAGGAAACACCCCCACACCCCCTTTCCCTATACATTTCCCCTAAAATCATACGTTGTTGAAGGGTTCCATGAAACAACAAACAAATAGGAAGGAAGGAAGGAAGGAAGGGGGAAGGAAGAGGGAAGGAAGAAAGAGGGAGGGAGGGAAGAAAGAAAGAAAAAGAAAGAAAGAAAGAAAGAAAGAAAGAAAGGGGGAGGGAAGGAAGAAAGAGGGAGGGAGGGAAGGAATATAGGAAAGGAAGGAAGGAAGGAAGGAAGGGGGAAGGAAGAGGGAAGGAAGAAAGAGGGAGGGAGGGAAGAAAGAAAGAAAGAAAGAAAGAAAGAAAGGGGGAGGGAAGGAAGAAAGAGGGAGGGAGGGAAGGAATATAGGGAAGGAAGGAAGGAAGGAAGGAAGGAAGGAAGGAAGTCTACCATCCAGGCGAACTCATTAAAGATGATCGTCCTCAAACTGGGTTATAGTTTAAGAGGGAGAAAAATATGTTGGATGCTGTGTGTGTGTGTGTGTGTGTGTGTGTGTGTGAGTGTGTCTGTAAAAGCAGAAACGTTTTGCACATAAATCAGGGTTCAAACCAGCCCCCCTCAAAAGTGATGTATTTGACCTTCTGTTTCAATATTTTAAAATGTGTAGCTTTGCAAAATTACCTGTATTTATTATTTTTAGACAAAAAAACACATAAGGGGCTGCAAGCTTCCCCCAAGTTTTTTTTTTTTTTAAATATTTTCTTATCCTTAAGACTGGCCGGTGCACACTTGCAATGTATAAACCCCCAGTCTTGCAAAACAGTCTATTTTGGTTACGGCTTGCAGGAAGACATGATTGCAAAAGCATTTCACCACAACAGGATGCGATGTTTTCTAAAGATAAATAACAACATGATTCTCCAAGGGTGGGGAGGGAGGGTTCTTTTATTCACTTCAATAAATAATAGGCCTGCTCCTAATAGATAAAAGATGTGGAGACTCTGGAAAGAGAGCAGAGAAGAGCAACCAAGAGGATGAGGGGACTGGAGGCTGAAACATACGATGGACGGTTGCAGGAACTGGGTATGTCTAGTTCAATAAAAAGGACCAGGGGAGACACGATAGCAGTCTTCCAATATCTCAGGGGCTGCCACAAAGAAGAGGGAGTCAAGTTATTCTCCAAGGCACCTGAGGGCAGGACAAGAAGCAATGGGTGGAAACTAATCAAGGAGAGAAGCAACTTAGAACTGAGGAGGAATTTCCTGACAGTGAGAATAATGAATCAGTGGAACAGAAGTTGCCTCCAGAAGTTGTGAATGCCCCAACACTGGAAGTCCTTAAGAAGAGGTTGGATAATCATTTTTCTGAAGTGGTGTAGGGTTTTCTGCCTAGGCAGGGGGTTGGACTAGAAGACCTCCAAGGTCCCTTCCAACTCTGTGTTTTATTTATATATGTATGTTAGGTTTTAGAGCTGATCAATAAATAAACAAGGGAGACCAGGATAGATCTATTTCAAGATTTTTAGCTCTCATCAGCTAGCCATACCCTTAGCTGGAATTTGAACCGGGGCTGTATTACATGTTAGGCAGAAGCCTTAGCCACTTAAGCCACCGGTTCAAATCCCAGTAAGGGTATGGCTAGCTGGCCAATTGACACCTTAATCACACCCAGTTTCCCCAGAAATAGCTGTCAATGGCCACCCTATCAGAAACTCTCCCAGAAGGGGAAAAAATAATAACTGTGATGGGATAGGAAACCCAAAGGAAGAAGAGGCCTAGGCTTACCAAGGGGTAAAGCTATGGGCCCCAGTGGGACTTCAGCACAGCCTCATCCCCAGAATCAGTCTGGGGGTGAACAGCATGCATAAGTTTGGGAATAAAATTCTTGGCAAATTTCACTTCTGCTTTAAGGGTGGTTGAGACATGGATTTCAATGGAGTTATCCTGGGATGGAGAAATGGGAGGGAAATGCATTAGTACAGTTGAAAGAACAAGATTTATTGGGGAGGGTGGGAGAGATAAAAGCTTTCTATATCCAGAAAGACAAGAAATTAATTTGTCTTCCTCTCAGATATAAACATATATAAAATCTATGAATTATCTGTGTATATCTGTCTGTCTGTCTGTGTCTGTCTGTCTGTCTGTCTGTCTATCATCTACCCATCTATCTGTATTATATATTTGGCTACCATTATCAATATCTATCTATCCAGAAAGACAAGAAATTAATTTGTCTTCCTCTCAGATATAAACATATATAAAATCTATGAATTGTCTGTCTGTCTGTCTGTCTGTCTGTCTGTCTGTCTGTCTGTCTGTCTGTCTGTCTATCTATCTATCTATCTATCTATCTATCTATCTATCTATCTATCTATCTATCTATCTATCTATCTATCTATCATCTACCCATCTATCTGTATTATATATTTGGCTACCATTATCAATATCTATCTATCCAGAAAGACAAGAAATTAATTTGTCTTCCTCTCAGATATAAACATATATAAAATCTATGAATTGTCTGTCTGTCTGTCTGTCTGTCTGTCTGTCTGTCTGTCTATCTATCTATCTATCTATCTATCTATCTATCTATCTATCTATCTATCTATCTATCTATCTATCATCTACCCATCTATCTGTATTATATATTTGGCTACCATTATCAATATCTATCTATCCAGAAAGACAAGAAATTAATTTGTCTTCCTCTTAGATATAAACATATATAAAATCTACGAACTATCTGTGTATCTATGTTTGTAGATACATATATGTATGTTTCTATCTATGTATCCATCCCATCCATCCATCCATCCATCCATCCATCCATCCATCCATCCATCCATCCGTATTAGCTATTTGTCTATCATTATCAATACCTATCTAATTAATTGGCCCTCCTCCCACATAAAAACATATATAAAATCTCTCTCTCTTCCTATCTACACACACACAGCCTATTTTTTCTCCTTTGGGGTGTCTATTTTATTTTTATTTCTATCTTTAAACGAGCCAAGCACATTCTTCCATCCAGGTCACACAGATAAAAATCGGACAGCTCCGCCTTTGCACACAATCCGGGAGGTGTGTGTGTGAGTGAGTGAGAGAGAGAGAGAGAGAGAGAGAGAGAGAGAGAGAGAGAGAGAGAGAGAGATGAATGGGAAGGAGATCAAAATAGAAGAATAATAAATACAAAGCAGAGAACATTTTTTAAAAAGAAAACTAGAAATCGGAGGCAAAAGAAATCCAGTGTGTGTGTTTGGGGAGGTGAGATCGAAAGGTAGAGAAGATCACTTGATGTCCTGGGGTCCCAAGCAGAGGTCCGACGGAGGCGAATGAGACCGAAGCTGTGCCATTTATTCTAGCTCCCAACCTGGCAAACCGCGGATGGCAAATCCAGCTCCTCTTTCCCAACAGGGGCCGCGACGCGCCAGCGCAGGGCAGCTCCAGCCCAGAGGGGTCGCGGGGAGGAAGGGAAGGGAAGGGAAAGGAACCACTGTCCCATACCGTCATTTTTTTTCCTCCCCCCCCCAGTAAGGCCGCCTTCCCATCACCAGTTCACAAAATGGCTTCCAGGAGGATCCCTCCCTTCCCCCTTCTTGGTGGGCTCGCGTCGGCTTTCGAAAGGCAAAAGACGCCCCCCACCCACCCACCCACTCCCCTCGTTCCTCCCGATCGCTTACCCAACCGCGGCGAAGCGGCTTCGTAGGCTCTTCACTGGTGCGGGCGGGCGTCTTTTAATTTAAATTTATCTTTCCCCCAACCCCCCCCGTTCCCCGACCCCCTCTCGCGTGGAAGGCGATTCCTCCCCTTGGGTCTCGGCTTCCAGAAGCGGGGGAAAGGAGAGAGAGAGAGAGAGAGAGCTGATTTCCAATATCTCTCTCTCTTTCTTTCTCTCTCTCTCTCCGAAGAGGAGAGGGGAAAGTTGGGGTGCTAAGGAGGGGGGCGCTCAACGAGACACGGAAAAACAGCCCGCCCACCCCTCGTCTTCGAGCTGTTTTTCTTCTCTTTCTTCTTCTCTTTCTTCACGTTTTTCTTCCCCCTCGTTCTTTACTAGGAAAGGTCGTTCCCCCCCCCTCCTCTCCCCTCTCCCCCTTCCCCTTCCTTGCCAGGCTCCCACGGAGGCGCCCGCGCCGTGGGAATCTGGCCACCCTTTTCCCCGGGTCGCGCGTAAAAGGAACAGGCTGTGAAGAATCCCCCCTTCTTCTCATTCTCTGCGGGTTTGGGGAGGGGGGGGGCGCAGGAGAAACTACAGTGGCGGGGGAAGGGGGGGAAGGAAGAAGGAAGGTCTGTAGAAGGACAGAGCGACGTTCGTGCAAGACAGATGGACGCAGGACTTGGATAGATTCCCGACTGCTATATTGGGTACTTTTACGAGAGGCGGGCGGGGTTCTCCAAACAGCTCCATGGAGAAGAGTGGAGGTGTCATTAATCTAATGAGAGGCTGGAGGGGGGGGGGGGCTGTTGGATATACATTCCCCTCCTCTTAACACCCCCCTCCCCAAATAACCCCCACGGGAGAGAGTCTCCAAGTTTCAGGGAATGAAACGATTGGGGGGGGGGGGGAAATCAGGATTTGGCTAGCGCCTTTTCCGACGGACGTGGAATTTTTATTGATTTATTCCAAGCTGCTGCTTCTTCTTTTTTTTTTTTTTTGCCACCGTGGATTTCAAACGAGCCTCTCCGCCCCGCTGGGTCCGACTGACTTTCCGGCTGAAAAGATAGGGCAGGTGGGTGTGTTTTCAAGTCCTACCCATCGCCGCGCCCCCGAGTGTTTTTCTGTACGTTTGCTTGAAAGACGAGAATTGAGTGTGCCCCCCACCCCCACTTCCTTGGGAGATTTGAAGGGAGGAGTGGGGGGAAACGATCGATCTTTTTTTACCCCCCCCCTCCGGGAATGTCTAACAACGCCCGCGCCGAGGAAAGGGGCGCGACTAGATGATCTCCACTCATCCCAAGCCGAAGATTCGAGGGCGGCGCAAAGCTGGAAAGGGTGCGAAACTCTGGAAGAATCGCGTTGGGGAGGGGGGGGGAAGGGTCGAGGAGAAAAGGGAGGCCTTGGGGAAAAGAAACATCTCAAACCCACCCACCCACCCATCAATAATAACACGCGGGCGAAATGATGTGAGCCAGTTCCGAGCCGCCGAGCCTTCTGGCAAGCTTTTTCCGCGTGCGGGGCAATTGAACGGGGAAAGGTGGGGGGGGGGAGGGGGGGGCAGGGCGTTGTTTGTGACCGGGCGGGGAAACTCCCTCCCCCCACCGTCTTAACACCTCCCTCTCGTTGATCCTTGCTAATTTGGAGCCCGGCCATCAGGTTCCGCTGTCAATTCGTCAGCTTTTCTTCCTCCGGGGCGGAGGGGGAGGAAGGAGGGTGGGGGGACACTTAAAAAAACACCCCCCCCACACCGGGCTGCAAAATTAGCGGTCGTTTTCTTTGGAGCCTCGCCTTTAGTGTCCGTCCTCCCCCTCCTCTTCCTTCCACCTTTCCTTTTCAGCTTATGCTACTATTTTCGGAGGCTATGTTTTCTCACCTTTCTCTCCTCGGTCTCCCCCTCCCCTCGTGTTTTCCTCTTCCTCCTCCTGTCGGCTTCCCAACGAAGGGCGGCCTTGAAACCGCCCTCAGGGGAAGAGAGCTGGGGGTGGGGGTAATTGGAAACGGCTCCATGGCGAAGAAAAGAGAGAAAGAGACAAAGAGAGAGAAAAAGAAAGAAAAGAAAGAGAGAGAAAGAAGAAAGAAGCAAACAACCCATATTTAGCCAAGGAATTCTAGGAGGGCTTCATTCTCCGGTTCTTCTTCGCCCCTTCCCCCCCCAAAAGGTGGAGACGCCTTTAATTCTGCTCCGGTTGCCCCCCCCCCGCCCCGCAAAGACGCCAAGTTCGAAAAATAAATACAAAAAAAATAACAACCCCGAGACGCATTTAATTCCATCGCTTTTTATTTTGTCGTCTTTCTTTTGGCAAGGGGCATCCACGCCCCGTGGATGCCGAACAAGGGGCTCAAGGCGCGGAGTTTCCGCGCGAGAAATCCGCCACTCCAAGCGCGGAAAGAGACTGAAAAAGGAGCCTGGAAACACGAGACGGGGCCAGCTCGAAGTGGGGCGTGTGTGAGAAGGGAGGGAGGGAGGGAAGGAAGGAGGGAAGGAAGGAAGGAGGAGGGGAGGGTGTCCTTAATCCCAAAGAGGATCGTTTTTCTTCCATTCCTCCTCCTCCCCTCCCCCTCCGGGGAAACCGCGGGGAGCCAGTATGCAAATACAGGCGGATTACGAGCGATCGTTGGTATGCTTAAAAGGAGGGAGAGAGAGAGAGAGAGAGAGAGAGAGAGCGAGCGAGGCTAGACGAAAGGAAAAAATGAATCATTCGCCTATCCCAAGTCCAATCTTGCAATCTTGTTTTCCTTAAGCATTCAACTGCCACGGTATATTTAAGCCAAAAGCGAAAAGCCCCCTCCCTCCTCCGTTTTGCTGCGAAGGGAAGGAGGAGAGAGAATATATATATATTTTAAAAAATGCTTTTTAACTTTTTTTGCCCTCTTCCCCCCCGAAGGGCTGGAAGGGGAAAACCGAGGCAAAATAAAAATGTAACAGGGCCGGCAAAACAACTAATTCAGCATCCCTCCACCATTGCTTGCTAGGTAAACCCCTTTATTTATGATTCCTTCCCGTGGAAACAAACGGATTGAAGGAGCATCGCCTTGGCCTTCTCTCCCTCCCTCCCCCCCCTTTCCTTTTTTTTCCGAAGGAAGGAAGAAAAAGAAAAGAGAAGAGAAAAACAAAAATAATCCGAATGGCACCCCCCCGCCTGGGAAAACGGATGATATCCCAGAATTACCAAAAAAAAGGTCCATTTTTTGGGGGGCTCGCTTTTCCCCTGCCAGCCTTTTTGGAGGGGAACAGAAAAAAGGTTAAAAGCATTTTTTTTGCAAAAAATAATAATAATCTTGTTCTCTCCTCCTTCCTGCCTTCGCAGTTAAACGGAGGTTTTCTTCGCTTCTGCCAATATATATATATATATATTGGCAGAAAAAGAAAGCAGTTTCATTTTTCATTTTATTAAATTTGTATACCAAGCCACTCTCCCAAAAAGGGACTCGGGGCGATGCACAGGAAAAATTAAAACCACGCATATACATAAATACCGATAATAAATATGTCATAAATATTAAAACATTATTAAATTAACTAACCCAACCTGTGCTAAAACCAATTAAAATCCCAATAAAATCTAATTCAATTTAAAACCAATAGATGGTTTTAAAGCAGTATGCTTCCTCCCTTAATTGGGGCTTGCCAGGGTGTTGTGTCACAAGCATATATGTATGCTCGAGAAGGAACTAGAAGGGGTCTAGGTTTGGAGAGGGTGGGGTCCCATAAATGCAACCCAGGAGAAAAAAAAATAGAAGCTCCCCTCCCCCAGTTTCTGGGATCACACACGCGTCCAAAGACCGCCGGATTTTAATCCACTTTTGTTTAAAAGAAGGGAAGTGACTGTGTCAGATGGGAGTTAACAAAAGCAAATAGATTTACTCACAATAAATTATTGACTCGGGTAGAAGAACGTCACCCCTCCTTTCGCGCCCCCCCCCTCCAGTCGAAGCCCCTCCTGAAGCAACCTCTACAGTAGAGCTATTTTGGGTATAAGTCTTGGTCAAGACAGCCCCGCTTCGGCTGAAACTTAGAAAGAATGGGGAAAGAAAAAAAACGAATAAAGAAATGATTTAGTCCGCTCAAAGGTGCATCTCGGCCCGGTTCTCTTGGGCGGCTGATGCGGGTTGCGGAGAGACGGGCTAAGCGTAGGGTCCCGTGCGATGCGGATCGGGGGCTTCCACGGAAAGGCTGCGGCCGCCTCTTTCGCCGGGAGGAAATCGGCGGGACCACCCGCGCAAGGGAGGATCTGGCCTCCCCACCCCCATAGGCTGGGATTGGGCGCTCGCTTTAGCTTACCTGGCAGTCAAACCCCACGGGGGTGTGTGTGTCCCCGCGCGCTTTCCTCTGGCCGGCTGGAAACGTCAAATCCACGCACGAGGACCCGGTCCTTCTACCGCAGCCACCCCACGCGCGGCCGGCCCTAAACCCAGGAGGCTAGAAACCCTCTTCCCCGCCGATGCAAAAACCTTCCAGGCCTCCCCGCTTCCCGTCCTCCAAATTCCTTTAAAAAAAGAAAGAAAGAAAGAAAGAAAGAAAGAAAGAACGCCTCTTTACCCGAAAAGTCCTTTTAAAAAAAGAAAGAAAAGAAATAAGAGAAAAACGAGAGAGAGAGAGAGAGAGAAAAAGAAAAGCAGAGAAAGCGAAAGGCAGTTTTTAAGCTGGGCGGCGCGCTGGGAAAAAGGCCACGCCATCCAGTTCCCCACCATCTTTCCCTCCCCCCATCCTCCCTTCTTCCCCTCCTCCGTTTCGATCCAGCGGAGGAGGGAAAAAAGAAGAAAAAGAAAGAAAGAAAAGGGACGAAAGAGAGAAAAAGAGTTGGGGGAGGGAAGAGAGAAAGAAAGAGAGAGAGAGAAAGAGAGAGGGAGAGGAGGTTGAATCGCAGCGGTGGGAATTGGCAAAGCGGGCGCCTAGAAACGGCCCTTTCAAAGTTCCCACCGCCCCTCCTGGCTCATTCAAGCCAAGCCGGTTTAGGGGAGGCTAGAAACTGCTCGCCTCCTCCTCCTCCTCCTCCTCCTCTTCTTCCTCCCCCTCCCCCTCCCCAGCTCCATAATTGGTTTGATAAAGTTGGCGGCCAGCCAAAGTCTGTCCACGAACTCGAGTGGCAGGCGGGGAAGCCAATGGGGAAGCCCAGAAGGACATTCCGAGTGACGGAGGGGCGGGCTGGCTGAAACAATGCTGGTTTCATTGCTTGGTTTCTTTCTTCCTCGCCCTCCCTCCCTCCCTCCTCCTCCTCCTCCTCCCCCTCCTCCTCCTTTCTCCTCGTCGCCCTCCCCGGTTTTTTTTTAACCTCCTCGGAGAGTAACTTGGAAAGGGGAGGGGGCCTGGGGTAATGTACCTTTCCCGACGCTGAGTTGTATATGGAGATCGCCAAGGATTATCAGCGGGAGCCAGGGCGCGCTCTTTCGGAGGGGAAACTAAGGCAGCGCAAGAGGCCAGAGATCGTGGGTTTTCCCCCCAGCAGCTCGGATCCCTTCCGCCTTCCTGGGGTTTCTTTCGTGCCGGAGGGGGCCATCCGTGCGAGACCCCCACCCACCAGCCCAAAGACCCCAGAGAGGACCAGGAACGGTGGAAGGAAGCGACCCCGGCCATCCATCTAGGGCGCATTTCAATTTTTTTTTTTTTACGCGCCGGCGGTAAAAATCAGAAAGTGGGAAGGATTTTTGGGGGGTGGGGTGGGGAGGAAGAGGGGGAGGGTTTTTTTTTCTTTGCCCCCCTTTTGCCGATGGTGGTGGAGGCAACGGATCTGAGCGGGCCCCACAGAAAATGCCCCAGAGGATCGGGCTAGGAAGCCAGTAAGGGCATCTCCAGAGCGAAGGTAAGGGGCTGCGAGGCCAACTTTCCAAGTTGCGAGGGGTTGGGTTTTTTTGGGGGGGGGAGGGCAGGGAAAAAAAGACGGGAGCGGGGAAAGTCTCGGCGGCGGGGTCAGCTTTTCGCCCCCTCCCTATAGGTCTGGGGAAAGGGGTCGGAGGGGTTTTTGCAGCCCCCCCTTCCCTCCTCAGCCTATTTCTTCAAACAGAGAAGGGGTACTAAATTTTTTTCCTCCATTTCATTTTTGGGGTGGTGGTGGTTGTTTTTTTGTTTTTGTTTTTTTTTGCCCGTTCTTGGAAAGAAAGCGAAGCGAAAACAGACAGTCTCTGCAAAAAAAAAAAAAAAGGAAAAAAAGAAAAATCCTTCCCCGCCCCACTTCGGGTGGGCTGTTTTTAATTAAAATCGGGAATTCAGCCATTTTGGGAGAGGGAGACGGGATTACAGCGGCGAGAGAGAGAGAGAGAGAGAGAGAGAATGAGATCGGGGAGAGAGGGAGAAAAAAATCTTAATATTTTGGCCCGAACTCCAATACACAGTTTGCAAAGGAAGTTTATTTTCGCCCCGAGAGGGGAAGCTTTGGCGTCTGGCGGTGTGTGGATCCACCCGCACCGACACACACACACACTCGATCCCGTAGGAATCCTGTAGCCAGCGGGACACCAACCGAGAAGATTTATGGCGATTTTTTTTTTTACACGCGTGGGCTCTTCGTTTGCACGAAGTAACGCCAAACTTTCCCTTTTACGTGGAAAGCGAAAGTTCCCCTCCCAGAAATCGCAATTCGACCTTTCTCCCCCTTTTTTTCCCTTTGCGCCCCCCCTCCAGTTTCCCCCCGCCGCAATAATGGATTGCCTTCAATGCAAGGGACAGCAAACCCAAAACGAAAGCTTAGGGTTGTTTTTTTTAATTTAAAAAAATATTATTTATTTTTGCTTCCTGCTCTCTGCGTGACTTGATCAAGGGCAACCTTGAGACTGCAGGATTAGGAGAAAATATATATTTTCCAGGAAAGGTAGAAAAATAGCCTTCAAAAATAAATAAATAAACCGGGATGGGTAGGGAGGCGAAAGGACTCCAAGCCAAGCTGGCCAATGGGGAGGGCGCAGGAAGACCTTGTTGCCCCCTTCCCCAAAAAGGGTTTATAGCGTAGCCTTCAGCCTTTCTCCACGGGTTTTTTTTGGGGTGTGTGTGTGAATCCCAGTCCGGCGTTTTGAAAGCGAGACGCCGATTCCTTTAAATAAAAGACGACACCCCCCCCCCCCCGTTCCCACGCTTGTAAAAATAATAATAATAATAAGTGTTTAGGGGTGCTTAATCCGACTCCTGCCGGCCCTGGGAGAGCCGCGGCTTCCCGAGAAGCTGAGCTGGAGAATTGCACGCCGGCTTCGCGCGTTCTCACGTCTGAATCTGGCCAGCTTCTTTGAATAAACAGGCGGAATTGGGTACCCTTTTTTTTAGAATTATTCAAAAAGTGGACCTTGGCCTCTGTCTGTCGGTCTCTTTCTCTCTCCCTCTTTCTCGTTCTCTTTTTTCTCAGTCTAGTTCTCTCTTTCTCTCGTTCTTTTTTGCTTTCTCTCCTTTTCTCTCTCGTTCTCTTTCCCGCGCTCTCTAGTTCTCTCTTTTTCTCGTCCTTTCTTTCTCGTTCTGCCTCGTTCTCTATCCTTTTCTCTGTTCTTTCTCTAGCTCTCTCTCGTTCTCTTTTTCTTTCTCGTTCTCTTTCCTTTTCTCTGTTCTCTTTTTCTAGTTGCCTCTCTTTCTCTCGTTCTTTCTTTCTCGTTCTCTCGTTCTCTCTCCTTTTCTCTCCCGTTCTCTCTCTCTCTCTCTCATTCTGTTTCTCTCTTTCGCATTCTCTCTCGTTCTCTCCCTCCCTCCCTTTCCCCCCTTCCCAGCCTAGATTTCTTAAGCAGCAAGTTCCACAGCTTCTGAGGTTTCTGAGTTGAATTACATCAGACTGCAGAGTTAGAAGGCTGGGAGGGAAAAGATTCGGTGGGGGGCGTGGGGGGGGGGGAGGAGGAGGAGAGAGAGAAGATAGTTTTCCATTAAATTATCAAAGCTAGCCAAACCGTTCTGCAAATATTTTTTTTTTAAAAAAACTCTTGGCTCTTTATCTGCCTACGAGGCAGAGAAGGTTAAACATTAAATATGTAGCTATCCTCACCTTTATTTTTTAAAACTGGGAACAACCTTGATACTTTTTACATCTCCCTCCCCCCCCCCCGAAAGGGAGGTTAAGTCACGTTTGATAGAGAAAAGGGGGGGAAATGAATGTTAGAAACAGATGAAATATAAGGAAGAATCGAAGTTTTAGGAAGCCCGGATGAACGCGATTTTATCCACTTAATTTGTCTTCTTTAAAAAAAATATATTAAAATTTAAAAAGCTAACAGGGTGGGCTCAAACCGGGCGGGCTAATCCTCCCCCCATCCCGCACGCCATAAATGAGGTTCAAGGGCAGCCTCGTTTTTCCTGCGGGTTTCGGAAGCAGCTGCTCGCCCGCCGCCCGGCTTGGCGGGTTTGAGTTGCGGTCGGTCGGTCGGTCAAACGCCTCTCGTAAGATTTGCCCGCGCCGGCCGCCGCCTTCTCGCGGGGAAATATCCGCCGAGGTGGGTTGGTGGGGCCGAAGCGACCCCGGGGGGAAACGCAAAAGCTCTCCCGGCCTCAGAAAGAAAGAAAGAGAAAGAAAGAAAGAAAAAAGAGAAGGAAGGAAAGAAGGAGAAGGAAAGGAAAAAGAGAAGGAAGGAAAGAAAAAAGAGAAGGAAGGGAAGAAAAAAGAGAAGGAAGGGAAGAAAAAAGAGAAGGAAGGGAAGAAAGAGAAAGAAGGAAAGAAATTAATTCGGGGGGAAAAGCGATTTTTAAAAAATTCCTCTCCTTTTTCTGCGTAAAAACTTCCAACTGGGTTTAAAAAAAGACGCCCGTTTTTAAGAAACCGAGCACGGCTTGCCACGCCGGGCCGCCCGTTGACTTCCACTGGGAGGGGAAGGATCGCCCCTTCCTCTTGAATGAGGTCAAGCAGAGCCTCAGTTTCCCCGATGGGCTTCGGGGTATCTATTTATTTCTCCTCCTCCTCCTCCCCTCTTTCCTTTCTCCTGCATTTCAAGGCCAGCCTTTCTAAAGGTCTTTCTAGCTCTTGAAAGGAGTGTCTCCCCCCCCCCCCAAACAGGGCAGCTGGGGAAGGGGAGGGGACTCCCGGCAAGGCTAGGTTTTGGGGAGGGGGCTCTTTGCCCTCCCCCCCCAAATAAACCCCCCATCTTCCCCCTTTCCCAGGGTGTGTCTGTCTCTCCCTCCCTTTTTAAAACCTTCTCTGCCTCTCTGCGCCCCCCTCGCCCCCCCACCCCCGTTTTCCTCAGGCTCCTCGGCTGGAAGAGGCTTCGCAAGCCCAGGATGATGGACCCCCGATCCCCGCTGGCGCGCTCCGGACTCCGCCACCTTTAAGGCTGGGGCCGGCCCGAGGAAGAGGAGGAGGAGGAGGAGGAGGGGGGGGCGGCGGTGGCGGCGATCGGCCAGCGGAGGATGGATGGAAGAGACCGGGGGGCTCCCCGCGCCGTCCACGTCCCCCCGCCGCTGCTCTCCGGGCTGGCTATGGAGAGCCACGTCGCCGCCGCCGCCGCCGCCGGAGCCGCACGCTTGGCTCCTCTGGCGACGACGCTGCCGCCCGGCAAATACCTCGCCGCTCCCGGCCTCAACCTCCATTCCCACCCGGGTGAGTCTCGCTGGGCTTCTTGCGCTGGAAGAATTGGGGGTGGGGGGCAGCGGGGGGGCGGTAGGGGGGGATGGTCAGCCTTCAACCCCCCTCCCCTTTTCTAAGGTGGGGATAAAGCCCTTTCCCTTTCAATCCTTCCTTTCAAAGTGGGGGTACACCCCTTTCAATGCCCCCTTTCAAAGTGGGGGTACACCCCTTTCAATGCCCCCTTTCAAAGTGGGGGTACACCCCTTTCCCATTAATCCCCCTTTTAAAGTGGGGATACACCCCTTTCCCTGTATTTCTCCTTTTTAAAGTAGGGGTACACCCCTTTCCTATTAATCCCCCTTTTTCCACATGGGAAGGAGCATCTTCCCCTTTCATCCCCACCCCTTTAAGGGGAAAATTCTTCCCCCACATGGCCTCCAGAGGTAGACCTCCCCTCCCCTGCCCGTTTCCTGCAGCTCCCTTCACCCCCTCCCTGACACGCACTCCAGGAAGCCCGAACTGCACCCCTCTTTTGCTGCCGGCGAGATTTAAGTTTGTTATGGCCTTGGTGTCCTTTAAAATGTAGGGAGGTGGGTCAGAAAATGCCCGAGGAGTCCATTCGAAGTAAAAATGGTTTAGAGATGTCCCATGGCATATTCTTTCCTTTTCTGTTTATCCATCTGGGCACCCCAAGCCCATTTGGAAGGGTGGGTGGGGAGCGCCAACATTTATAACAAAAAGGGGGGGGAAATGGGGATGAGCCAGTCTTCTCTTAAGAAACAGCTGTCCAGATGTCTGGAAAGCGTCTCCATATCCATGAAGGACAAACCCAAGTTCCGTATAAACCACGTTCCCCCTGGATGAGATAAAGTTATTGTCAGTAGATCCCTGGTTGGGGTAGGGAGTAAAAAAATCTGTTTTCAATCAGACTGATAGCAGATGGTCTATGTACATATTTCTTCCCAGTTTGCCAGAGGGCAGGGAGAAGAAATACATTTGCTTATAAATACATTTATAAATTGAATAAATTGAATTGAATTGCTTTCTTTAAAGATTTTAAGAGGAAGCGAAAACTAGAAATGTTGTTTTGGTGCCTATTTTGAGAAGCTGATTTTTTTAAGCCATCGTCTTCTATCGGGAACTAAATGTCCAGGGTTGAAACTGGTCTGGTTTTTATGCCTTGGTTGGTTTTTTCCCCCTGCATTTTTATTTTTCCCCTGGATTTTTTTTTTTATCCTTGACTTGCTTTTTCTTCTTCTTTTTTTTTGTGGTCTGTTGGCTCCAGACTGAGTTCTGGAGAATTTGAAGCCCTTGTTGTCTTCACTCCTGCTTGCTGGTTTGGTTTTGTAAAATAATGGTGTTTTTTTGCCTTTGTCTGAGGATTTTAGATCTTTTTTTCTCTCCTTCTTCTTGGTGGATTAAAAGGCCTGATTTTTCTTCTCTTATGTATGCTTTGGAAAAGTCCCTGTTTCTTGCTGGTGTTTATTTCTGCAAACGCTTCTCTCAAATTTGCTTTTTGGGTCTTGTAGATTCTCATCACGGTCCAAGATTATCTTTGTTTAGTAAAACCTTTTGATTTTTTTTTTTTTTTACAAAATGGACTTTTTTTGTAGCTCTTGTGGTTTGCTACCTTAACCAAGATGACAGAAAATATGAAAAAAAGGAGGTGCAAGTAGTCTCAACTTATAACAGTTTGTTGAGTGACTATCTGAAGTTACAACAGTGCTGAAAATCAGTGACTTACGACCATTTTTCACACTTACGACAGCATCCTCATGGTCATGTGATCTAAATTCAGCCACTTGGTCACTGACTCACATTTATGACCGTTGTTGTCTCCCGAGGTCCCATGACCTCCTTCTTCTGTCCCGCAAAGTCCTTGAGAAAACCAGGTTCACTTAACTAAGAGAGTAATAACTGCAGGGATTCACTTAACAGCGGTGGCAAGGAAGGTTGTAAAATGGAGCGAAACACACTTCAACAATGTCTCGCTTAGCCACAGCAATTTAGGGGAGCTGAATTCTGGTCATAAGTCCAAGTGTCACCTGTACTTAAAAGCAAAACATAACCCCCCCAAAATTTAAAAAAAGGAGATGCATTTTGTCCACTCTTTTTTGGTGGGGTTTGCAAAGTTTTAATGCCTACTTTAGTACTGTAATGATAATAATAATAATAATAATAATAATAATAATAATAATAATAGCCAAGAGAATGTTCAGCACAATTTTGTTTTCAAAGTTTTTTTATTTTTCCATTCTCATAGCATATAATCCCATGCATACTATTACATAACCAACATCATATTAAATGTTTACATCAATTCATCTGACCAACAATTCCCAAAAACAAATTATTGGCTCTTCTGCTCTCCATACACTGTATCTGTACTTTATCCATCACTTTCTTCTCCCTCTCTCCTCCTCTTCCTCCCCACCTTCTTTCTTCCCTCTGTTGTCCTTCTCTTCTCTACTTCCCCTTCCTCTCTCCTTCTCCTCTCTCCCCTTTCCACTCCTTCTTTCTCTCCTTCTCTTCCCCCCCCCCCTTGCCCTCTCTCTTCTTCCCTTATCTCTCTCCTCTCCTTCCCATTCTTCATCTCATTTACTTGGTGTATTTCAGCTTCTGAGAAAGCTCCATTTTATGTTGATGGTAATTTATAGTTCCTTTTCAATATGCATATTTAATTTTTCTCTTTTTTAGTAAAGCGACATAACAGAATAGTATACATATATAGTCATTGTTCTTTTAAACCTCCCCAACCTAATTTTGGTCGAGCTGTAGCTCTGGTTACAATGCCCAGCTATTCTCATCATTCAGCGCAATTTTTTTTAAAAAGATGGTTTCAACAACTGTGTTGTTGTGGTGGTGTTGTTGTTTAAGCTGCACGTTTGAGAGAAGGTTCTTGAATTGTGTCGTATGCTGGAAGGGCAACCTTGGGCTGCATTTCAAACCGTCCAGCATTCCTTCGTCTTTGGAGTTGTTTTATTTCGCTGGGCCCAAAGTTTTGAACTGCGTCTCTTGTAAGGAAAGAACTGGGTTGGTTTTTGGAAATGTTCAACACCATGGCAGTTAAAATTAACTTTAAAAAAAAAATAGGGGTGTGTGTGTGTTGGGAGAGGAAAACAAACAACCTCGAGCTTGGTCAAAATAAAATAAAAGCTTTAAGTGAGAGAGCAGCTTGATTGTTCTTTTTAATATCTTGGTCTTGCATATTTTGTGTGTGTGTGTTAGGGATGTGTTGAGGTTACTCCTGCACCTTTTCTTCTTATTCTCCTGCACCGTTTTTTTGTTTTTTGTTTTGCTTTCTGGCTCTCCTGCAATTCATCGGCGGAATAAATGAATTGCCCTTTAATAAAGTTTAAAATAGCAGCGTTGGGGTTTTTTTCTTCCTTCTCCCTGGGTGTCGATACATGAAATTCAGGACAGATGACAGCAAGCTGTGTGCTTCAGAGAAGTCCCTTGTCTTTCTGAGCGGAGGGGGGGAGGAAGGCAGAGGGGTTTTGGCCGGGAAGGGGAGGGGGTTATGAAATAATGCACAGGTTAAGCGATTGGAGGCTCTCCCTTGGAATGCCTGCCTTCTACCTTGGGCTGTGTGTTTGCGGTTAGGTCGGCTGGAAAGGGACTGTATAAAAAAAAGCCAGACACAGTTAGAAGGGGGCTGATTTAAGGACGTAGGTGGGTGTGTAGGTTTTTTTATTTAAGCAACTGCAGATGTTTAAAATCCTGCCGTGCAGGTAAGAACAAAACTCCCTTTTTTTCAGATGACAAATATGATCGTTTTCTGCTTGAGGTGGAGACCGGATTTATTCCACACCCCCACTTCCACCTTAACTGAAACAGCATTACTGAAGCTGCTTATTCTCTTCAAATTTGATTCTTTAAAAAAAAAAAAAACTCAGTTCACCCACCCTTACCTGGAATGTCAGGTGTGCCACCCTGGAAGATAAATCCCTCTCCCTCTCCCCCCCCTCTCTTTCTCTCCCTCCCTCCTGTATCTATCTATCTCCCATCCATCCGTATCTGTCTAATCTTTCTATCTCATCTATTTATATCTATCTATAATCTACTTTTCTCTCTGTTTCTAATCTATCTATCTATCTATCTATCTATCTATCTATCTATCTATCTATCTATCTATCTATCTATCTATCTATCTATCTATCTATCTATCTATCTATCTATCTATCTATCTATCTATCTATCTACCTATCTACCTACCTACCTACCTACCTACCTACCTACCTAACTACCTACCTACCTACCTACCTACCTACCTAACTAACTACCTAACTACCTATCTAAATCCAACTTTCCTTCCTTCCTTCCTTCCTACCTTCCTTCCTCCTTCCATCTTTCTTTCCTTCCCTCCTTTTCATCAACCAATGTGGTTGACAGGTCTTGTGACTTTCCAACCCTTTTCAAACCAGTCAAGAATCCTTAGATACATTTTTTTTAAAAAAAAGTCTTGTGTGGTTTTCTCCCCCCCCCCGCCCCCCCCCCCAAAAAAAGAAGGATAAATCCTGGGGTGAGAGAGAGGTGATGCAGAATTGACTTTGGGAGATTGGTGGGTTGACAAGTTTTGCAATCGTGAAAAACTAGCTTTGAATTTATTTATTTTTGGCGAAACCCAAGGGCCAACAAACGGCCAAAGAGGAAGTCTGCAAAGAAGATTTATTGGGTTGCAGGATAGGTGATTTTTCCAGGTGCTAAAAAAAACCCCCCAGAGGTGCCAAATCCAGAGTGCGAAACTAAGCTCAAGAGCAAACATCATGCTATTTACAATGCCCACACCTTCTACCCTCTTAGCACTGTCACTACTCCTGGGGGAAAAAAAGGTGACATCACTTTGCAGACTAGCTCAAAACCG
The DNA here is from genome assembly GCA_039707465.1 of Rhabdophis nuchalis. Lineage (NCBI taxonomy): Eukaryota > Metazoa > Chordata > Lepidosauria > Squamata > Natricidae > Rhabdophis > Rhabdophis nuchalis. The sequence continues at coordinate 22,125,329 of CM077652.1, read as the reverse complement.
AGCCAGAATGGGGCTGTTTTAGCATTTAGGGATTATTATTATTCTTTTTTTTTTAAGCCTAGCAAGGTTTAGGAATGCAATTGTCTACAGGCCTGCTGTAAATCAATGCCCCTGCTAGATCTTAGCACGGTTGCAGTGTTCCGGTGGGAAATTGTATTATTGATGCTTAGAAAATCTGCTGTATCTCTGCGGTTTAGGAGCAGTAACAGAAAACGGCATCCCCCCCCCCCCCCCCCGATGTTGTGAGTGGGCTCAAAGGTACCCCTTTGCACCTTCTCTCCCTGATGGGAAGGTGCACCCTTCATTGGTGGGGTTATTCCATGCCCTGCATCCAGTGGTGGGTTTCAAAAATTTTTTAGAACCTCTTCTGTAGGTGTGGCCTGCTTTGCGGGAGTGGCTTGCTGGCCATGTGACCGGGTGGGAGTGGCTTGACAGTCATGTGACGGGGTGGGCGTGGCCAACTTGTCAAATGTGGTGAAACTCACTTAGCGACGCTCTTGCTTAGCCACCAAAATGTTGGCTCAGGAACTCTGGCATTGGAAGCACGCAAGTCTTAAAGCTGTCAAGTTATGAGACCCTTGCACCCCTCACCCTTTAGGGAAACCCCCCCCCCCAGGGGTGTTCAAACTTGACAGCTTTAAGACTTGTGGACTTCCACTCCCAGAATTCCTCCTCCAGTCATGTTGGCTCAGGAACTCTGGCATTTGAAGCACTCAAGTCTAAAAGCTGTCAAGTTACAAGACCCTTGCACCTGTAAGTTGCAAACGGTGGCACTACGACCATCATAAGAATGAACAGAGTGTCTGAATTTTGATCAAATGGATGCTGCAACAGTTGTAAATGTGAAAAACCGGTCGTACGTCACTTTTTTCAGCCCTGTTGTAGCTTCAGACGGTCACTCAACAAACTGTTGCTAGGTTGAGGGCTCTGTGGAGGGCTATTAGTCCTACGAATAGAATAGAATAACAGAGTTGGAAGGGACCTTGGAGGTCTTCTAGTCCAGCCCCCTGCTTAGGCAGGAAACCCTACTCCACTTCAGATAAATGGTTGTCTAATCTCTTCTTAAAGACTTCCAGTGTTGGAGCATTTACAATTTCTGGAGGCAAGCTGTTCCACTGATTCATTGTTCTAACTCTTTCTCCTTAGTTCTATGTTGCTTCTCTCCTGGTTTAGTTTCCACCCATTGCTTCTTGTCCTGCCCTCAGGTGCTCTGGAGAATAGCTTGACTCCCTCTTCTTTGTGGCAACCCCTGAGATATCGGAAGCCTGCTATCATGTCTCCCCTGGTCCTTCTTTTCATCAGACTAGACCTACCCAGTTCCTGCAACCGTTCTTCCTATGTTTTAGCCTCCAGTCCCCTCATCCTCTTTGTTTCTGTCCCTTGCAAATGTCTTTGTCCATCTGTGTGTCTCTTGTGGCTCCAGCTAGAAAGCTAGAAGGACTTGCCAAGGGAAAAGGGACATTCCTGAATAGATAAATCCCAGGATTGTAGAAAGGAGCCTCCTTTGAGTCGAAGGGAATTTCTGTACGATTGCAGTTTTGCTGTTTTATTTTAAATATATCGAATCCTGTGTGGTACCTGAGTGTCCTTCATTCTAACACAAGTATAACTGATAATCATAATTATTACATTCAATCAACTTATGTTTTTCTAATAATAATAATAACAACACACATTTATATTAGGTTGCAATCTATCCTTATTCAATTAGTCCATGTTTTCTCTTGTTATTACTTTTATTATATAAAAATGTATATACGAATATTCTCCCCGCCTCTTGTTTCTATTACTTCTTCGAGCTTCCGTCCTGTTGCCCTTTATTAAAAGGTTTTTTTCTTTCTATCCTGTCTAATTTCTAACCAATTTCGTTGTAAACAAGCACAATGACAATAAAGATTATACTTCATACTTAATCATGTTACCCACTTAAGAAAAGAAAAAAGAGAAAGGGAAAAGGGGAAAAAAATTAATCAGAACAACAAAACAGAGAAATCAACTCTTGCCCACTTCGGTCCTTTAACTGCTGTGCTTTAAAGCAGGGGTCTCCAACCTTTGCAACTTTAAGTCTGAAGGACTTCAGCTCCCAGACTTCTCCAGCCAGCTAAGCTGTCAGTGTCAGGGCCTGGGCCAGGGGTCCCCAACCTTTGCAACTTTAAGTCTGAAGGACTTCAGCTCCCAGACTTCTCCAGCCAGCTAAGTTGGCTGGAGAAGTCTGGGAGCTGAAGTCCTTCAGACTTAAAGTTGCAAAGGTTGGAGACCCCTGCTTTAAAGGAAAGAGAGAGAAATGGGAAAATAAGGCAGAACAACAAGAACAAAAATTATCTATCCATCATCTCTTGCCCACTTCAGTCCTTTCACTGCTGTGCTTTAAAGGTGAGAGAAAATGGAAAGAGAGAGAAATAAGCTGAGGAGCATTTCAATGGGAGATTTCCCTCTCGAATGCAATCAGCAGCTTGCTGGGATTGTTTGTTATGGTGTGCCACTCAGTCAGCCAGATGTTGGAGCTTCCCAAGGTCCTAGGATGGGCAGCTGTGGTTGTTGAATGCTGGTCAAGGCAAGCTGATGCAGGATGTAAGCTGTTTTGCGTAAAGCTGCCTTTTGCAATTGACCGATGATGGGTTTGTCAATGCCGGATGGTGTTCAAGGGCTGCTCCAGATGTTTTGGGGCATTGCACCCAAGATGGCTGTCGCTATTGGCCTTTGCTTTCTCCTGTCATAGTTGTTGTGTTTCTACTTGTCTTTGCATTTTGTTAGCTTCTCCAGTTCTTTCTCTTCTCCTGTCTTCAGGGACTGTCACGTCCACTCTCCAGATTTATTTTATTTATTTTTTTACAAAAGTTTCTTATTTTTATTTTATTAAATTTATACCCCGCCCTTCTCCTTGTTAGGACCCAGGGCGGCGCACAGGCATTATTAAAACCACAAAAATACAATAAATATCTATTTAAAATATATTAAATTAGTTAACCCGTGCTAAAACCCATGTTAAAAACCTTCCCAAATTATAATTTATTTTTAAAAAGTCAGAAATGGGGGCTATCCTAGGCCGGCTTGTTGAAATAAATACGTCTTAAGACGTTGGCGGAAGAGGCGGAGGTCCGAGATAGTGCGAAGGTCGGGGGGTAGGTCATTCCAGAGGGCCGGGCCCGCCACAGAGAAGGCCTTCCCCTGGGTGTCGCCAACCGGCATTGCCCCGCCGACGGCACCCGGAGAAGGCCCTCTCTGTGGGAGCGGAGCGGACGAAGGAATATATGGGGCAGGAGGCGGTCTCGTATATAGCTAGGCCCCGAGCCATGGAGCGATTTAAAGATGGTTGTCTAATTGACAATTGCTAAGACTGGGGTGTTTTGCGGCCCGCCAGTTTGAATTCTATTATTTCTATCATCCTAGAACTGATAATGTTACCTAGCTGGGTAATGAAATGTCTGCAAGAAAACAACCCAGCTTAGAGAGCACCAGAGATATTATTATTTGGCATATTAATTACTTATTATTATTATTATTATTATTTTATTATTGAGATTCACAGCCATTGGGGCTGGTTGGTAGCTCAACAGCTCGAGTTCCTAACCAAGGACCTAGAAACTGTTAAGGTAACGTCGGAGGATAGAAGCTGTTCCAAGTAGGGTGGTTTTTTGTAGAATCAGAATATTCAAGTCCGGTAAATGTAGAATTTCCAAAGAGCGAGGGAGCCCTTTAGGTCTTGCTCCAAGGGCTCCAATCACAATCGGGACAACACACGATTTCTTTTTCCACAGTCGCTCAACTTCAATTTGCAAGTCCTGGTATTTTGTGATTTTTTCTTGCTGCTTATTTTCAATTCGTGCAATTATTGCAATGTCAACAGACCATACTTTTTTTCTTTTCAATTATTGTTATATCAGGTGTGTTGTAGGCCAAGTGCCTGTCGGTCTGGATTCTGAAGTCCCACAAGATCTTGACTTTCTCATTCTCTAAAACTTTCTCAACCTGATGGTCCCAGTGGTTTTTGCCGTACTCAAATCCAAACCTCTGGCACAATTTCCAGTGAACGATCTTAGCAACGCGGTCATGGCGTTGTAGGTAGTCAGTTTGTGAAATTTTGCTGCACCCACTGATCAGGTGGGTCGACTGTCTCATCTTTCTCATTACAGAGGTGACATTTGCTGCTGCTGTTGTTGTTGTTATTATTATTGTTATGTGGTTAATCTTTGGATTTAAATCGGTTGTGTTTCAAAGCAGTTTTTTTTTTTTTTGCAGTCCTGCAGAATTTCACCAGTGTGTTAGTGCAGGGGTCCCCAACCTTTGCAACTTTAAGTCTGAAGGACTTCAGCTCCCAGAATTCTCCAGCCAGCTTTGCTGGCTGGAGAATTCTAGGAGCTAAAGTCCTTCAGACTTAAAGTTGCAAAGGTTGGAGACCCCTGGCCCAGGCCCTGACACTGACAGCTTTGCTGGCTGGAGAATTCTGGGAGCTGAAGTCCTTCAGACTTAAAGTTGCAAAGGTTGGAGACCCCTGGCCCAGGCCCTGACACTGACAGCTTTGCTGGCTGGAGAATTCTGGGAGCTGAAGTCCTTCAGACTTAAAGTTGCAAAGGTTGGAGACCCCTGGCACAGGCCCTGACACTGACAGCTTTGCTGGCTGGAGAATTCTGGGAGCTGAAGTCCTTCAGACTTAAAGTTGCAAAGGTTGGAGACCCCTGGCCCAGGCCCTGACACTGACAGCTTTGCTGGCTGGAGAATTCTGGGAGCTGAAGTCCTTCAGACTTAAAGTTGCAAAGGTTGGAGACCCCTGGCCCAGGCCCTGACACTGACAGCTTTGCTGGCTGGAGAATTCTGGGAGCTGAAGTCCTTCAGACTTAAAGTTGCAAAGGTTGGAGACCCCTGGCCCAGGCCCTGACACTGACAGCTTTGCTGGCTGGAGAATTCTGGGAGCTGAAGTCCTTCAGACTTAAAGTTGCAAAGGTTGGAGACCCCTGGCACAGGCCCTGACACTGACAGCTTTGCTGGCTGGAGAATTCTGGGAGCTGAAGTCCTTCAGACTTAAAGTTGCAAAGGTTGGAGACCCCTGTGTTAGTGCGTATATCCTTGGATATTAGACTGTCGGGGAATTTTGATATGTTTGTCTCAAGCTTCCTCTCTTGCCAATTGTTCTTTGGTCTGGGTTTCCTGATCTTTTATTGCAGGCCAAGGTTATAAATATTGCACTTTTAAAATGGACTTCTCTCTCTCTTTTTTTTTTTTGCATTTGAAACGATCGAACGCTTTAAATAGCATTCCTTGGTCTTAATGGTCTACGTGCTATTTATACGGAAAAAATACGTTTTCTCTTGGAACAGCCTATCAAAGCTAGCAGACGCCTGTTTAAAATAATAATAATAATAATAATAATAATAATAATAATAATAATAATAATAATAATAATAATAATAATAATAATAATAATAATACAATGGGGCGGCTTGTGAGGACTAAATTATTTTAAAACACAGCTTGCAAACAGCTTGGCCAAATAAAGCTTGTTGCTAAAGTTAGCAGCTGGATTATTTCATTTGAAGGGGAAGTAAAAAAAATACTGCTCCGCTAAGGCAGTATTTATTCTTAATGTTAACTTTTCAAGAAATGGAAAAATGGCCGTGAGAAACAGACGATGCTTTATGTCAGAAGAAAAACTTGAGCTGGCTGTTGGAATTCAGAGAGGGAGGGAGAGAGAATGAGAGGGAAATCGAGAGAGGAGAGAGACAGGGAGAAGGAGAGAAGGAAGAGAGACAGGGAGAGAACGGGAATGAGAGAATGAGCGAGAGAGGGAATGAGGTGGGAGGGAGAGTGAACAAGAGAAGGAGGGAGAGAGAGGGAGAATGAGAGAAAGAAGAGAGATGGAGAGAACAGGGAGGGAGGGAGAATGAAAGAGAGAGTGGGGGAGGGAGGGAGAATGAGAGAAGAGAGACAGGGAGAGAACGAGAATGAGAGCGAGGGAATGAGGGAGAGAGGGGAAGGAGAATGAGAGAGAGAGAAGGGGGGAGAGGGAGAATGAGCGAGAGAGAGAGAGAATGAGGGAGAGAACAAGAAGGCAAGAATGAGAATGAGAACGAGGGAGAGAGAACGAGGGGGAGGGAGAATGAGAGAGAGAGAGAACAGGAATGAGAGGGAGAACAAGAGAGAACGAGGGAGGGAGGGAAGGGAGAATGAGAGAGAACGAGAACCAGAGAGAGAGAGAACGAGGGAGAGAGGAGGGGAGGGACAGAGAGGGAGAACAACAGAGACAATGAGCAAGAGAAAAAAGGGAGAGAGAGAGATAAATCTGCCAGCTTTAGAAGGGCATGAATTAGATCTCTGCCCCTGGCCCAGCCTTATAGACGTGATCGAGCAAGGTGCTAGTCCACATGTCTGGAGTTTGCTTTGTGCTTTGCCACATTGTAATACGGTTTGGCTTCGGCAGGATGTGGTTTGCAAACCGAGATAAGTCCCGAGTGAAGGTGTACGGCTGAATATATCCACCCCCATATCCCCATTTAGACCTCATGCATATCCCCTAGGGTGGAATGGGGCAGGGTGTGGTGCAATTCTTCTTATAAGATGTAATTCTTCTCATAAGGAAATTGAAAATGGGGTTAATATAAATGGCGACCATTTATAAAGATTAAAAGGTAAAAACTGAAATATACATTATTTCCCACGGCCAAAAAAAAAAAAGAGGTAATAGAGAGGGTGAAATTGTTTTATCCACAGAAAAAGAACATACAGGGAATCGGCCAGAATGGAGCGCAAAGCTTGCGTTGCTAAGTGAAACATTTCTTAAGTGAGTTTCGCCCTATGTCACAAGCTTTCTTTTCCCACAGTTGTTAAGCGAATCCTTGCAGCTGTTTAGTCAGCAACACGGTCGCTAAACAGACCTGGCATCCCCATTGACTTGGCTAGTCAGAAGCTCTCAAAAATTAACCCCGGGACACTACAACCGTCGTAAATGTGAACCAGCGGCCAAGCAGCTGAATTTTAATCAGTGGCCCTTGGGGGAGGCTGCAACGGTCGTAAGGGTGAAAAAGGGCCATAAGTCCGTTTTTTTTCAGTGCCGTCGTAACTTCAAACGGTCCCTAAACGAACCGTTGAAAGCTGAGGATGACCAGTATAAGGTTCCCAAGTGTGAATTTTTGTAGATGTCAAAAAATTAAAAATTAAAATGCAAATTACTCGTTGTCGCTCTTGAAGAACTACTAGGGCAAAGGTAACAGTAAGAATTGGAACCAGAGAGCATGGAATTATTTCTTCCACGAGAAAGAACCCAAATCTATATTTTTCCAGCTAAATATATATAATAAATACATAAATATATATATTTTCCAGCTGCAGCTGGAGCATGGTGCAGCTGGCTCCTTTCTATCCTTCAGCCAAACTGTCCTTGGCCTTCAGAAGGTGGTTAGATGGTGGGAAGGGACATGCTTTCTCTGCCAAGGTCTCCAAAATCTAACCCTGGCAAAGCACCAGAGCCTATTATTATTATTTTTAATCGGGGAGTGCAAAACAGCTATCGGACAGACACACAGGCACATTGTGGTTATGCAGAGAAAGGTCTGCCTACATTGGTAGGGATTAAAATGGAAAGAAGGAAGGAAAAGTAGGAAGGAAGGAACGAACAAAGGAAGGAAAAGAGTAGGAAGAAAGAAAGGAAAAGAGAAGGAAGGAAGGAAAAGAAAAAGAAGGAAAGGTAGGAAGAAAATGAAGGAAGGAAAGAAAAGAGTAGGAAGAAAAAAAAGAAAAGGAAGGGAGAGAGAAAGGAAGGAAAAGTAAGAAGGAAGGAAAGGAGAAAGGAAGGAAGGGAAAGAAGGAAGAAAGGAAGGAGGGACGGAAGGAAAATGTTCACCATGTAATATCAGTCTAGAATTAATTAGATCCTTAAGCCCTTAAGATCCTAGACCTGTTTGTCTCAACCTTGGCCACATGAAGATTGCAGAGTTCAACTCCCAGAAGAATTCCCCAGCCAACAAAACTGACGGGGGAATTCGGGACGTTGAAGTCCTCACCTCTTCAAGCGGCCAAGGTTCTCCAGTTGGGAAGCACGTCGCTTATGGCGTCTCGTGTGAAGACGCTTCCCGGCTGAGAAGAACCCGTGATCTCCATCCATTCCTTGGCCGTCCCGGGAGGAGAAGCTTGGAGAGGGCAGTTGGAAAGGACCCCAACGCCCTTCTCAACCGCTGGCTGGCTTTCTGCTCTCCGGAGCAAGGAAGCGTTGGCCCGGTGATGGCCTTCACCATCTTCTGGAGAAGGTGGCGAGGCGGTTGGGGAAGTCTTTTTTGGCTAAGGAAGATTTGGGGCCTTTGCGGAGGATGAATTTGGCAAGCTCGGCCTGTCGAGAACAGATGGCTGGCTGCCGGCGTTTCTGATTGCAAATGGGGAATTTCCCCGTTGCATCAGTTCTTGCTTAACCTTCCCGGAATTAACCGCGAAGGCTTGGCCTCCGCGGCAGTTTGGGTGTTTAATTAAAGCGGGGACACCTTCGGAGGTGGGTGCGGTTGTTTTGTCGCTCGCTCAGCCTCGGTTTGGCTGGGTTCCCACCTGGAATGCCAAGGAGGCGTGTGGCTCCCCGTGGAAACTCACTCCTGGGTTGACCTGGGGGGGGGGCGGGAACCGTGGCGGATGGCTCGACATCCGGCGTGAAATCTTGCCAGTTCCATAAACTCAGAGCTTTTGGGGAGTGGGGTGGGGTGGAATGGCTGAATGGAAGATCTGATGGGTTCCTTGGAGACCTTGACCAGATCAGCAGTCACCAACTGGGGGTCCGTGGACCACTGGGGGTCCTGTGAGAAACATTTTGGTGTTCCGCAGAAAAATTAGTTGCCTTTTTTGTATTGCAGTAAATCAGGGGTCCTCAAAGTACGGCCCCTGGGACGGAGACGTGCAATGAACGCTTGTGTTGCTGCAGAGAGTCTCCCCCTTTGGGGTCTTTTTGTGTGGGTCGGAGGGGGGCAGAAATTCCGACTTGGGGTCTGCTTCAGCCTCCTGGTGGGGGGCTTTGGGCGAAGGCTGCTGGTGGCGAAGAGCCGGAGGGCCTCGTTCCAGTGGGGCTGCATCACGGCCTGGAACTGGCTGACCATCTCAGCCCGCTGAGCCTCCAGGCGCCCTGGCCTTGCCCTCCCGCAGGTCTTCCCTCTGCTTGGAAAGCCCATGGTCCTAGTCCTAGATCCTATTAGTGGTCGGTCTTGTTCTCTCTTTCTCATTCTTTCTTTCTCTTTTGTTCTCTTTCTTCTTCTCTCTCATTTTCTTTCTTGTTCTCTTGTTTTCTTTTTCTTTCTCTTTTTGTTCTCTTTCTCCGAGTACCTTTGGGGAGAGGAAGCGGTCTATAAATAAAAATTTATTATTATTATTATTCTCTTTCTCTTTCTCCTCTCATTTTCTTTCTTGTTCTCTTGTTTTCTTATTCTTTCTTTCTCTTTTTGTCTCTTTCTCCTTCTCTTTCTTCTTCTCTCATTTTCTTTCTTGTTCTCTTTCTCTTGTTATCTTATTCTCTCTCTCTCTCTCTCTCTCTCTCTCTCTCTCTCTCTCTCTCTCTCTCTCTCTCTCTCTCTCACTCCCTCCCTCCCTCCCTCCCTCCCTCCCTTCTCACACTCCAGTCTCCACCCCTTCACCAACCTTGCCAACTGCTTAAAGATGTCTTTTAGCCGATTAACTCTTCTGGGTTTAAAATGATTAAGCAATTAAGCAATTACCTTTATTGTGTTTACATCTTCTTGCCCTTTCTCCGAAGAGGAGCTCAGGGAGCATATTACCGTCTATACCAAGGTGGTAATTGCTTACCTGGATCTTGCGAGGTAGGCCAGGTGGAGAGGGCAGGGGTGGTGGTGGAGAGACGCAGATTGGCCAAGCGAAGGAGAGGGAGGGCTTAATCTTGGCCCCATGAAGCACTCTGCATAGTGGCAGTCTAAGAGGGGCTTTAAAATTTGGGGTGGAGGTTATCCTTAACCTGAAATCTAGCTTGTCCTGTTATGGGTTGGATGGATGAGTCAATTAGCGCAGGGGTCTCCAACCTTTGCAACTTTAAGCCTGAAGGACTTTAGCTTTGCTGGCTGGAGAATTCTGGGAGCTGAAGTCCTTCAGGCTTAAAGTTGCAAAGGTTGGAGACCCCTGAATTAGCAGATGTATTACAGCGATTAAATTTTTTTTTTCATAACTGTATTTCAGCCTGATTGGCTTCCTTCCCTTATCGGTGTATTTAAATTAATTTAAATTAATTCTTCTGAGAAGGTTTCAGCCGGTGATCCAAGAGTTGGATGACCCCAAAGGTTAAGAGTTCTGTGCCAACAGTCTGACTGTTTACCTTTTCTTTATTTTTATTTTTCCGAAAGAGTATTTGTTTGAGGGTGAGCCTGACTGATGAGTCATAATCATCATAACCCTGCGGCAATTCATATCGTGAAACAACATCTGCTTATCTCCCAGCCTTGGGAAGGGCTGGAGAGGCAGACAAAATTGCCAGATGCAGTCAAAATACCTGGCTGACTGTGCAAACCAACCCTAATAATAGATTCAATGTATATGCCACCCAACTCTCCGTGGTTCTGATTAGCTAGGGCACTGTATGGAATCTTCACTTTATAGGTAAGGCCAAGGTTCCCCTCGCACATCTGTGCTAGTCGTTCCCGACTCTAGGGGGCGGTGCTCATCTCCTTTTCAAAGCCCAAGAGCCAGCGCTGTCCGAAGACGTCTCCGTGGTCATGTGGCCAGCATGACTCGACACCGAAGGTGCACGGAACGCTGTTCCCTTCCCACCAAAGGTGGCTCCTGTTTTTCTACTTGCATTTTTTACCTGCTTTCGAACAGCTAGGTTGGCAGAAGCTGGGACAAGTCACGGGAGCTCCCTCCGTTACGCGGCGCTAGGGATTCGAACTGCCGACCTTTCTGATCAACAAGCTCAGCTTCTTAGCCCCTGAGCCACCACGTCCCACTCTATTGTCCATAGGACCCCACCCCCACCCCCAAAGCTATCAGTCCTCCTACCTCCTGCCTCTTTTTCTAGGGATTCGAACTGCCAACCTTTCTTTTTTGTTTTTTAAAAGAATTTTTATTGGTTTTACAATTAAAATGGGAAAAGGGGTATATAGGGTATTTTTTAACACTTTAGGACTTCCATGCCGGGGGCCATAGCTGCCTCCGGTACTGGCAACCTTTCTGATCGACAAACTCGGCATCTTAGCCACTCAGCCACCGTGTCCATTATAAGGACTAGAAACTTACTTAATAAGGACTAGAAAGTAATTTAATAAGGACTAGAAAGTAACTTAAGAAGGACTGGAAACTTATGTAATAAGGACTCGAAACTAACTTAGTAAGGACTGGAAACTTGCCTAATAAGGACTCGAAACTTACTTAATAAGGACTGGAAACTTACTTTTTCCTTTAGAGGAGAGGCTAAACTTTCAAAGAGCTGCAATCATAAGCTTGACAAGAAGGAGGACCCGTTATGTGACTTTTTCTTCTTCTTGTTGTTGTTATTAAAATGCCGATGCCACATGACACCCAGAGCCTCTGGGTGGTTTTCAAATTATTCAAAACAAGAGACAGGGAAAAAAATAAAATAAAGACCAGAAGTGAAAGGGAGGGCAAAATAACAAATGACGTAGAAATGAAAGGAAATCTGGGTTGAGAAGAGTCTTCAAAAGACGCCCACCGTTCAATTTTTCTTTTTTACTACTAGTTATGTGGGGCTTGGTGGGCGTGGCAGGGGAAAGGATACTGCAAAATCCCCATTTCCTCCCGATCAGCTGGGACTCGGGAGGCAGAGAATAGATGGGGGCATGGCCAGCCAGAGGTGGGATTTGCCGGTTTATTTATTTATTTTTAATTTTATTAAATTTATACCCCGCCCTTCTCCAAACGGACCCAGGGCGGCGCACAGGAACATTAAAATACATACAAAAATACATAAAAAATTTAAAAAACTTATTCGATAGAAACCCTGCGCTAAAATCAGATTAAAATTCCCAAAATTTAAAACTATCTAAAAGTCCTTTTGGGGTTACGCTAGGCCGGCTAGATGGAACAAATGTGTCTTTAGACACTTGCGGAAGAGGCAGAGGTCGGAGATGGTGCGAAGTTCGGGGGGTAGGTCGTTCCAAAGGGCAGGGCCCGCCACAGAGAAGGCTCTCCCCCTGGGTGTTGCTAGTCGGCATTGTCCGGCCGACGGCACCCTGAGAAGGCCCTCTCTGTGGGAGCGTATCGGTCTTAGGGATGTATGGGGCAGGAGACGGTCTCGCATGTAACTAGGTCCAAGCCATGGGAACTAGTTCTCCGAACTACTCAAAATTTCTGCTACCGGTTCTTCAGAACTGGACAGAACCGGCTGAATACCACAGCCGGTGTGTGTGTGAGAGTGAGAGAGAGAAAGAGGTGCAAAGTCACCAGAGTTACTTAGCTGTCTTTCACACTTTCACACATCGAACTAGAACTCGCCATCTCCTGACGACTGGATCGATGCACACCCAAACTGAAACTCAGCTCTCCCATTTTCTAGGCAAGTTGCCTTAACCTGGGGGACTTTTTATTATTATTTTCATTGAATAATTCTTGTTTGGCGTTGGGTTGCCTCCGTTTTTGTTCTCCCTTGGATTGCAAAGGAATTGCGGGTTTTCGAAACGGCCGCTCGTTGAAAACTTCCCCCCTTGCGCAAGGGTTGTCTTCCGGACCCCCACTGCTTGTGGGTTGAGTTGTGAGAGACCACAACTCGGTTGGGTTGAAGGCCTTCTCTTATCAAGACCCCAAGTCGTCCCCACTCTTCCTGCCCCGGTTGACTTCCTCGCCTGTGACTCTGACCACCAAGCCCGCCCTTGGAGAGTCCGTCTCGGCTTCAAGGGTTCCCAAGACCCTAATCCCCCGCCAGATGGAAATGCCGAGCACCTGCAGACCCATGTCCTTTTTTTAAAAAAAAGAAAAGTTTGTTATTAGATAAACATTAAAAACATTGGGCCTAGTACGACATTTCTGGTATAATCGTTTCCATATGGTGATTAGATCTTACGAAGATGACATTTTATAGCCATGACGTAGGTGGGTGTAGTCAGTCCGATTACCTCTCCGTTGATCCCTTCTTTTATATAATTTACTAATCATACAAATACGCATCCGATTCCTACCGATCACACCTTCTTAATACCATATTCTCCAATTCTTTATTTGTCTCTCTTTTTCTGTCTCAGCCTTTTCCACTCCTTTCTAACCATCGGTACCAGTGGTGGGATTCAGCCGGTTCGCACCTATTCGGGAGAACCGGTTGTAAACTTTCTAAGCAGTTGGGAGAACCGGTGGTTGGAAGAAATCTCCTTTCCAGGGCTAATCCTGTAAGGAAGGCAGGAAGGAAGGAAGCATTCTGGTGTTGTTTCTAGCCTCAATTTTTGTTGCCCTGCTTACAGAAACCGCCTCTCTAGTTAACCCTTATGACATGGTCACAGCTAAGGCGAAGCGCCCATCGATGTGAGTGATGTTGAGTTGGCCATGCCCACACGGTCACATGGCCACTGAGCCCCGCCTACCCAGCTGGTCATCAGGGCAGAGAATTGGGTGTTAAATTATTTGAATCCCACCAACTGATCGGTACTATTGGTCCCAGATTTGGGGATATTCCGTCTCACCCTGGTCTTTGAGCTCTAGAGTCCGTCTGTCTGTCTCTGCGCATGTCAATATTCTTTATTATTTCTTGTTCGGAGGGAGTCTCTTTTTATTTTTCCATTTTTGTGCAGAAACCAGCCTTGCCGCCGTTTAAAATGCGCAGCTTCAACAGAGTTCAACCTTCGCCATGTTTTTCCTTTTGTGACCCTTAATAAAAATAGCTCTGATCTCAACTCCATCCTTTGATTTAACATCTCTTCCAAATACTTCCTTATTGGGTGCCAAAAACGCCCTGCTGACCCATTTCCTCAACCCGGGGAGGGGGGGATGTCACCTGCTGCCCGGACCTCGCGGGGGGGTTGATGAAGGATCAGGATGATGGGCTTTGGTCTTCCCTTTCGGGGGCTATCAGTTGGGTTCTGTGCCCAAGTAAAAGGCGGAAGGCATTGGAGGAAGGCGAATCTCTGTTCCTCGACCGCTTTCAGAAATTTTGGGGGGGGGGTTGGTTTAGAGCAGGAGCTGAAGTCCTGACACTGACAGCTTTGCTGGCTGGAGAATTCTGGGAGCTGAAGTTCTTCAGACTTAAAGTTGCAAAGGTCGGAGACCCCTGGCCCAGGCCCTGACACTGACAGCTTTGCTGGCTGGAGAATTCTGGGAGCTGAAGTCCTTCAGACTTAAAGTTGCAAAGGTCGGAGACCCCTGGCCCAGGCCCTGACACTGACAGCTTTGCTGGCTGGAGAATTCTGGGAGCTGAAGTCCTTCAGACTTAAAGTTGCAAAGGTCGGAGACCCCTGGCCCAGGCCCTGACACTGACAGTTTTGCTGGCTGGAGAATTCTGGGAGCTGAAGTCCTTCAGGCTTAAAGTTGCAAAGGTTGGAGACCCCTGGCCCAGGCCCTGACACTGACAGCTTTGCTGGCTGGAGAATTCTGGGAGCTGAAGTCCTTCAGACTTAAAGTTGCAAAGGTTGGAGACCCCTGGCCCAGGCCCTGACACTGACAGCTTTGCTGGCTGGAGAATTCTGGGAGCTGAAGTCCTTCAGACTTAAAGTTGCAAAGGTTGGGGACACCTGGCCCAGGCCCTGACACTGACAGCTTTGCTGGCTGGAGAATTCTGGGAGCTGAAGTCCTTCAGACTTAAAGTTGCAAAGGTTGGGGACGCCTGGTTTAGAGGGATGATTTTGCTAACTGCCAACTCCGCTCATTTTCATCCTTTTTAAAATAATAATAATAATAATAATAATAATAATAATAATAACAACAACAACAACAACAACAACAATAATAATAATAATAATTTGGTCCCCTTATGTTTCTGACAAAAGAAACGGAGAGAAGGAAGAAGGCAGGAGCAGAAGGAAAGTTGACAAAGGGCCAAAAAAAAAAAAGAGAGAAGAAATTAAGAGGGAGGAAAAAGAGGAAGGGCAGGGAGAAACCAACATGGTGTGTGTGAATGGGGGTGGGTCTGTTGTTGAATCCTGAACTGATCTGTGCATTTGTTCCTTCTGTTTCAGGTTTCTCCCACCTGCCGAGTGGTCTCTACCCCTCCTACATTCCTCTGAGTCACCTGGAACCTCACAGCAGTGGGAATCCCTTACTTGCTCAGCTGAGTCAGCACAGCCTCTTCGAGACCCCAAAAGGTTAGCCTCCCTCCCTCCCTCTCCCCCTCCTCCCTCCCCCTTTTCTCTCTTTCCTTCCTTCCCTCCTTTTCCTTCCTTCCTTCCCCCCCTCCATCTCTGTCTCTCTTCTCTCCTTCCTTCCTTCCTTTCCTCTGTCTTTCTTCTCTCCTTCCTTTCTTCCTTCCTTCCCTCCCTCCTTCCCTCCCCCTTTGTCTCTTTTCCCTCCCTCCTTCCTTCCTTCCTTCCCTCCTTTTCCTTCCTTCCCTCCCCCTCTGTCTCTCTTCTCTCCTTCCTTCCTTCCTTCCTTCCTTCCTTCCTTCCTTCCTTCCTTCCTTCCTTCCTTCCCTTCCTTGCCATTTGAGCTAAAAATTAGGTTGAAACCATCTGTCCCAAGGTTAAAAAAAAAAATTCTGGTCGGTTGGTGAAGTAGGAAACCCTTCCCTTCAACCTGACTTGGGATGTTTTTGGGTCAGCACACGTCATCCTTGAAATCTTTTGTACGCTTGGATTTGCGTGACCAAAGAGAATTGACCTCAATCTGCTCTTCTCCCCCCTCTTTCTTTGATTTACAGATGGATTTTACCTTGCTGGGCACGCAGGACAAGCTGCTTTGCACGCCCAGGCTGCCCCGTCTAGGGCAGCCCCCAACCCTGCCTCCAGCGGCCTCCTCCACGAAAAGGACTTTGGGCACTCACCCAGGACCCCCAAGGATGTCCCCAAAGACCTCAGCGGGAAGGACCGCTCTTACCGAAGCGACCTCTCCTTCTCCTTGGCCAAGAAGGAGGCCAAGCTGCGCGAGGACTCCCGGCCTCACAGCGTGGTGGACCTCACCCAGGACACCAAGCCCGAGAACGAGAGGAAAACGAACGGATTCGAGAAGGCCGTGAAGGTTGGGGAGCGCTTGTCTCCCTACCTGGCGGAACACTTGTCCCACCGGGGGGTCTTCAGCGGAGAACCAAAGTCCAAACACCCCCTTCAGACCTCTTCCCTCAGCAACTGCAACATGACCGGAAGCGCCCAGGGCTCGGAGTTGGATCGCTGCCCCAAGGACCTCAGCAGACACGACGAGAACGCCAGGCCTCCTCCTTACGTCTACTCCGACCGGATCAAGAAAGTCGACACCGCGATGAGCTCGGTGGCCGCCATGCACGTGGCCTGCAGCTGCCCTTCTCCAGCTCAGCCGGGGAAGCTGCCCCCGCCCTCGGCCTTCCCTCCCCAGTCCATCCATCCCAACATGTACACCATCTTCCCCTTGACCAAGGAGTCCGGGAGGGAACACAAGGTCATCGCGCCCACCTTCGTGCCTTCCCTCGAGGCCTACGACGAGAGGAGCGGCCCCATTCAGATTGCCTCCCAAGCCCGGGACAACGGCAAGCTGAAGGAGAAGGAGGTCCCTGCCGCCGCCGCCCGAGTGGGGGTCTTGCAGGCGGTCCCCGAGAGGTGCCTGGCGGATGCTTCGCGCAACCTTTTGGCCCAGGAGTTCTCCATGCACGCCGACGTCAAGCGAATGGAGATCCTGCGGGAGAAGAATTCGGTCATCAGGGCCAACTCCATGGTCTTGAAGAAGCAGGCGGCTTCGGAGAACTTCCTCAACAGGCCGAGGTTGAACTCCCCCGAAAGCAGGGAGTACCTCCCTTTGAAGGACTTGCCCAAAGCGGGCTTGGAGGCCGAGCATCGCTCCTGCGAGCGGGACCGTTTCCAACGACCCGGATGTAAAGAAGCGGTGAAGATCTACGGCACGTTGGACACCTCGTCTTCTTCCTCCTCCTCTTCCTCTTTGTCCTCTTCCTCCCGGCAGCATTTAGACCCCAACCAACAGCTGAAGCCCCCCGAACAAAAATGGAAGCCTTTTGAAATGGGCAACTTTGCCACCACTCAGATGGCTGTTTTAGCGGCCCAACACAACCACGCCAACCGGGTGGAGGAGGAAGCCAAGAAGACCTACCTGGAGCCCAGCAACCTACAGAGGCCCTCCGTGGTGGGAGGCCGGAGCGTGCCAGAGAGCCTCCACCCTCCCTCGCACGGTGAAGGCTCGGCCATGCAAAGTCTCATCAAGTACAGCGGCAGCTTTGCGAAGGAGGCGTCGGCACGGCAAGGGGGTGGCAAGAAAAGTCCTTTTGGGGGCCTGGGCAACATGAAGCTGGACCCCGGTCAACAGCCTTCCCCCAAGCTCCAGCAGCTGCTGCCCCACCAAGCCGGCAAGCAGTTGAAGAAAGAACCGGAGCGACCCGAAAGTGCCAAGTCCTTTGGACGCGAGAGCATCGGATCTCAAGGAGAGGTGGAAGTTAGACATCTCCCCGTGGGCATCGCGGTGGCGGTGGCCCGCCAGAAGGACAACAGCAGTGGCGGCAAGCTGGGGCTCATGGACCGCGACCGCTCCCTCTCCTTGAGCAACGTGAAAGGTAGGCTGTGGGCGGGGCAGTCGCAACTCCTGCATTGGCCGTATTGGTTGGGGAATTCCGGGCATGGAAGTCCTTGTGGAAGTAGGTTCACTCCTGAGCCGAGAAGGTTGGCTAGAGGCAGATGGAGGGAGGAGATCTGGGGATCAGCAATGGGGATTCTCCCAATTGTTGGAATCTTTGTAAAGTTTGGACAAGAAATGTCAAGAGTTTTGGCAGCGTGACTAGCTTTATGCGATACACCCAGGAGCAACAACACAACACACAGAGCTTTAAGACCATTACCGTATTTTTCAAAGTATAAGACGCACCTTTTCCCCTCAAAAAACGAGGCTGAAAATCTGGGTGCGTCTTATACACTGAAATACAACATTTTTGGCCTCCTGAATCCCCATCCCCTTCACCGAAATGGCTGTGCGTAGCCTTTAGGAGGCTTTCAGAGCTGTTATACCACGCTTTGGCTAAAATGGTTTAAAATCAATGGAAACGGGGTGTGTGTGATTCAGTCGATAGCAGTGTCGGCTAAACTTTTTATTGTCCGTTGCCAAAAGTGTATGCACGCACGCACGATAGTGTACGCGCACGCCCACACCCATAATGTTATGCACGCATGGCACTCTCCACACATCGTGACCCCCTGCGCATTTGCGCGTGGCCCCCTGTGCTGACCCCGTGTTTGTACGCGCGTAGACGGTTTCCTCTCTGTTGTTTTTAGGGATACATGTTGGCCCACTGAATGCTTTTTGAGCTTGGGTGTCTGTGGCAGATCTTCACCCCAAAGTAAATCACTGGCACTTACTTCTTGGGTTTCTTTGTGCAAGATGCTAAGGGGCTCCTTTTGATTTGAAAGAGCATCTAAGCTGCCTTCCATTTTTCAAAACAAAACAAGACAACACCCAGCATCAGCGTTTTGAGCCACATCCCAGCATTTTGTGCGGCATGAATGATTGCAAGGAGAGACGGGTGTAGCCGCGGGCAACGGACACGTTATAATTAAAATTTGGGAGGCGTTTCAATGCAAAAGGAAGAAATGGCCATTTGAACGAGGAGCATTGAGTGAGGTGGAGACGGGCCGCTGTTTAGGACAGAGAACTTTGTGGTTCTGGATTATCCCCGATGTGAAATCGAGTAGATCTCTCGGTGGGTTTTCAGAAGGATCCTGGAAAGCCAAAGTTAAGCTCTAGGTCAGGTCTAGTTAGATAAAACTAAACTAGAGAAGACCACGGATCGTGGAGATAAGTCATCGAGTGATCTCTTCTGTTTCCACCACAGTTTGAGGGCCAAACAAAAATTGCAGGACTTTTCTAAGATTGTGGTAGCCTGCTCCAACGACTCTTACACAACTTCGGTTGAGATTTCAGCGGAGCATTCTCTGAAGTCGTGAAATATTGCCAATTAAAGGCGAAGGGAAGAGTTTGGAAGACTGGGTTGACTTTCCTAATCTCCAAATTATAGCACTCCATTGTCTTGAGCCCTCCAGTTATTTGAACTACGGTTCCCATAGGGCCAGGGGGCTGTGGTAGAGAGCATCTGGAGTAGGGGTCTCCAATCTTAACAACTTTAAGACTTGTGGACTTCAACTCCTAGAATTCAAACCCAGCTTTGCGGACTGAGGAACTCTGGGAGTTGAAGTCCACAAGTCTTAAAAGTGGCCAAGGTTGGAGACCGCTTACCTGGAGGATATGGGTGGAGGAAACGGACAGGTGAACAGCTAAAAAGTGGCGAAGGAATGAACACGGGTCTGGTCCTTAGGTGTCCCAAAGGTGTTTTTGCAAGAGTCAACTTTAATTTTTCCTGGAAGAGGTTTCGCTTCTCATCCAGGAATCTTCTTCTGTTCTGACTGAATGGTGGAGAATGGAAGCATTTATATTCCTTGAAGTCATCTGGTCCTTAGCACTGAAGAAACTTCTTGCGATGGGAAGCAAACCATCTTCAAGGGGAAAAAAATCAAGAAAGTCCAGTTGCCTGTTGGAGAAAAGAAAATACTTTGACCTTGGATGGATTGAGAATCTCCATAGATCTCTTGTTTTCGGCCATGAATTCCCCCTCTGTGTTCCTTTTGCTAGTTTGGCAACTTCAGAGCGCTGAGCCTTGACTTCTAAGATTGGCCTCTCCGGTATGCATTTGCCAAGCCCCCCTTTTTAAAAAAAACAACCCCAAGATAAAGATAAATAAATCAAGCTCACAGACACCACTTAAGTCTGTGGGAATAACTGGGGGAACATTTTGTTAGAGTGAGTCACTGAAAGGGCCATCCAAGTTCTCTCTCCCGCCGGTTAAATTTATCAGCGGGTCATGTGTGGTTCTGCTAAATGTCTGCTGTGTATTTCCATCTACATTTTATTTGCAATTTGCTTTAAAAAAATATATATAACAACATTGCTTCACTGTAGTCAGTCTGTTTTTCAACCGATTTGGCGGTTCAAGACTGTGTCGTGGGCACTCCCACAAAATGGCAGATGGGGCTGGACTTTTTAGAAAGGGTGCAGACCGATCGATCCATGGGTCAGAAGTTGAGATGATGGGTCCTCATTATATTGTTCGTAAGGTAAAGGTTCCCCTTGCTAGTCGTTCCTGACTCTAGGGGGCGATGCTCATCTCCTTTTCAAAGCCGAAGAGCCAGCGCTGTCCGGAGACGTCTCCCTGGTCATGTGGCCGGCATGATTCAACCCCGAAGGGACGCGGAACGCTGTTCCCTTCCCACCAAAGGTGGCTCCTGTTTTTCTACTTGCATTTTTTACCTGCTTTCGAACGGCTAGGTTGGCAGAAGCTGGGACAAGTCACGGGAGCTCCCTCCGTTATGTGGCGCGAGGGATTCGAACTGCTGAACTGCCAATCTTTCTGATCGACAAGCTCAGCATCTTAGCCCCTGAGCCACCACGTCCCACTCTATTGTCCATACACCCCCCACCTCCAAAGTTATCAGTCCTCCTACCTCCTGCCTCTTTTTCTAGGGATTCGAACTGCCAACCTTTCTTTTTTGTTTTTTAAAAGAATCTTTATTGGTTTTACAATTAAAATGGGAAAGGGGGTATATAGGGTATTTTTAAAACATTTTAGGACTTCCATGCCGGGGGCCATAGCTGCCTCCGGGACTGGCAACCTTTCTGATCGACAAGCTCGGCATCTTAGCCACTCAGCCACCGTGTCCATTATAAGGACTAGAAACTTACTTAATAAGGACTAGAAACTTACTTAATAAGAACTCGAAACTAACTTAAGAAGGACTCGAAACTTACTTAATAAGTAAGTAAGCTGTTCCCTTCCCACCAAAGGTGGTTCCTATTTTTCTACTTGCATTTTGTTTACGTGCTTTCGAACTGCTAGGTTGGCTGAAGCTGGGACGTTTCCAGACCGGGCTGGCTCTTCGGTTTTGAAACAGAGATGAGCACTGCCCCCTAGAGTCAGGACCAACCAGCACATATGTACGAGGGGAACCTTTACTTTTACCTATCCAAGGCTCTTGAAGAGGTTCCAAACGGAACCTGGGAACCGATATTTATTTTATTTGTTTATCCCATTTTAATCACTGCCCATCTCGCTCACCTTTCCACCTTGGCTTCCCCTGTTGAATGATATCTAGAAACCTCAGCTCCCGCCAGATTCATTCTCAACTGGTGTACAAGATGTCCTGGGCTTACAACCACAATTGAGTCGGTGCAATTGCGGTCGTAACTTGAGAACTACCTCCAGTTGGGCTGTTACGTCGTGGACACCAGCTGGGTTTCGGTCAGACGTTGAACTGGGTCGTGTCAAGGCTGGTTTGGTTTTAATCCTGGTACGTTTGTCGATTTGGCAGCTTACGGCGTGTGATGGAGGCCTTTGACCCGCCAAATTTGTGGCCGCATGGCATGTGGGCAAATCAAGCCAAGGCTTAAGTCCATAATTAGGTTCTGAGTTTTTCTAATTGATGCGTTCGGTGAATCGCCCGGTTACCTTTGGTGAATGGCACCAGGAAGATGAACAAAATTAACCGAAACGTACAATTCTGGATAACTGTCCAGATTGTGATGTTTTAGGAGTTAGAGGCATCTTTTAAAAAAAATGGGTGGAGGTTAAATTACACAATGGAGATCTCTCCCCCTCTTGACTTTTCTGACTATCCCTCCTGTCCTGGCTGGAGAATTCTGGGAGCTGAAGTCCTTCAGACTTAAAATTGCAAAGGTTGGGGACCCCTGGCCCAGGCCCTGACACTGACAGCTTTGCTGGCTGGAGAAGTCTGGGAGCTGAAGTCCTTCAGACTTAAAGTTGCAAAGGTTGGAGACCCCTGGCCCAGGCCCTGACACTGACAGCTTTGCTGGCTGGAGAAGTCTGGGAGCTGAAGTCCTTCAGACTTAAAGTTGCAAAGGTTGGAGACCCCTGGCCCAGGCCCTGACACTGACAGCTTTGCTGGCTGGAGAATTCTGGGAGCTGAAGTCCTTCAGACTTAAAGTTGCAACGGTTGGGGACCCCTGGCCCAGGCCCTGACACTGACAGCTTTGCTGGCTGGAGAATTCTGGGAGCTGAAGTCCTTCAGACTTAAAGTTGCAACGGTTGGGGACCCCTGGCCCAGACCCTGACACTGACAGCTTTGCTGGCTGGAGAATTCTGGGAGCTGAAGTCCTTCAGACTTAAAATTGCAAAGGTTGGGGACCCCTGGCCCAGGCCCTGACACTGACAGCTTTGCTGGCTGGAGAAGTCTGGGAGCTGAAGTCCTTCAGACTTAAAGTTGCAAAGGTTGGAGACCCCTGGCCCAGGCCCTGACACTGACAGCTTTGCTGGCTGGAGAAGTCTGGGAGCTGAAGTCCTTCAGACTTAAAGTTGCAAAGGTTGGAGACCCCTGGCCCAGGCCCTGACACTGACAGCTTTGCTGGCTGGAGAATTCTGGGAGCTGAAGTCCTTCAGACTTAAAGTTGCAACGGTTGGGGACCCCTGGCCCAGGCCCTGACACTGACAGCTTTGCTGGCTGGAGAATTCTGGGAGCTGAAGTCCTTCAGACTTAAAGTTGCAACGGTTGGGGACCCCTGGCCCAGACCCTGACACTGACAGCTTTGCTGGCTGGAGAAGTCTGGGAGCTGACGTCCTTCAGACTTAAAGTTGCAACGGTTGGAGACCCCTGCTGTAGGTGTGCAAACTGGAATATAAAATGGTGGTTGCCTTGTTGTGAGATCACAATCGGAGGGACCCAAGGAGAACCAGTGTCCCCTAAAGTCATGGAAAATGATCTTTCACTCTTGCCTCGCTTAGAGTAAGCATACCATGTTTCCCCGAAATTAAGACAGGGTCTAATTTCCTTTTGACCTTTCCCCCCGAAATAAGCACTTGGCCCTATTTTCGGGGAGGTCTTATTATTGTTCGAGGTGCAGGAGGCGGCGAACGTGGTCACCCCATGGCTGTGGCTGTGTTGCAATATTTTCAGGGGAGGGCTGATTTTAGTGCAAGCGTTCCAAAGCTCGATTGGGCTGCTTACCCGGAGAGGTCTTATTTTCGGGGGGAAAGGGTGATGCAGTTGGCTGTTGGCCAAACGTTCCCCAGATTTTGAGACGGGAGAGGGAGGAAGCACATATTCCCAAGGGTGTGTGTCCTCCCCCACCCCTGCCCCATTCCACCCCATGCTGCTTTGAAAAAGCTGCAGAAGACAACCCCTGAATGGGAGGGGGGGTGTATGTGCATGCGTGGAAGAAGAACGTGGGTCCTTCCGCCCTGGGCCCTTCGTGGAGAAGGATGGGATATAAATGTGATTAATAAACGTGCCTGAAATGTGCGAATCGGGAGCCATGGATTGCTGTGTGTGTGTGTGTGTTGCAGAAGCCAGCTTAAGTTTTACCAAGGGGGATCCCCCCATTTTTCCCCCTGCCAACTCACAAGCTGTGCATCCCTTCCAAGCGCATCGGTTCTTTTTTTCGTCTGCCCCATAGCGTCGCCGGCCACCTTTCCGTTTTGAGCAGGAGGGGCGGGGGGGGGGACTCAGCAGCAGTCCAAATCCGCTCCGATGCTTCCCCCCTCCCTCTCCTCCCCCCACTGCAAAGAAAAAGGGAGCTGGATTCTGTCAATCTGCCTGTCCATCCATCCATCCATCCATCCATCCGTCCGCCGGGACGCCAGATTCCTCGTTTGAGTCCTTTTCTGTGTGCGGCGGCCAGCCCTGACTTCATTTTTTCCATCTGGGTTCCCACAGCCTCTCTGCGTCCGGAGCCAAGAGCCGGGAATTGGTAGCCAACAAAGGAGATGTGTTTGTTTGAGCGGGTCTGAAAGCTTCCCCCCTCCCCCCTCAGCCCCCCATCCACCCCCCCATCCTCTGCTTCTCCCCCCACCCTTCGCTCTGTTAAATGTAATTTACTGAGTAAAAATAAGGGCTTGTGAACAAGGACTGCGCTTGTCTGGTTGCTAAGCAATAGAATTGGCATACAAGGCTGTCGTTTTGTTGCCTGTCTCGCGGACCCCTCCCCAATCCCCCCTCGCCCCGCCACCCTTTTCCCCCATCTTTGCGTGCCGAGACTTTTTTCCCCTTCTTTCTTTCTTTCTTTCTTTCTTTCTTTCTTTCTTTCTTTCTTTCTTTCTTTCTTTCTTTCTTTCTTTCTTTCTTTCTTTCTTTCTAAAAGAAAATTAATAATATTGAGTCGGCCTGCGCCAAGCGTAGGGCGCTGGTAAGGTGGAAAACCTTTTTAAGAACGAGAAAAGGGAAAACGGGTGGGGGGCTTAACTCAGCTAATCTAGTAGGATTTGGCGAGGGGCATCGGTCGCCAAGGAAACGGGGCCTCCAGAGATATTTCTTTCGGCCTCCCTCCAAGCTCTGGGCATAACGGATTGAATTTTGCACGGGGATGAAGGCTACTCTCCCGCGGACTTCGTACGTCATGTCAGGAAATCTATAAAGACAAGATTGAGTGTGTGTGTGTGTGTTTGTGTGTGTGTGTGTGAGAGAGAGAGAACTGGCAGTTTGTAGGTTGTGTTTGGGACCTTAAGGGGTGTGCAGAGCATTCCTAGTGCAGCCATGGGACCACCGTGTTAAAGGCGGAGGCACCGTTAATCTTAGGCAAGTCAGCAGTGGTGGGATTCAAATGTTCTCTGTTCTAATGAGTTCACCAAACTGCCCAGAATCTTAACAACCGGTTCTCCTGGAGAGGTGGTGCAAGCTGATTGAATCCCACCACTGCTCCTATCCCTGATGAAGTTACCTAGTTGGGGGGTGGAACGCAAGAAAACCACCAAGCTCAGAGAACACCAAGGATCCCACAGTCCTCCTCCCCTTCCTCCTCCTCTTTCTCTTCCACCTCCCTTTCCTTCCCTCTCCTCTCTTCTCCGCTCACCCTATTCTGAACAATAAACGGTTGTAAGTTAAGGACCACCTCTCAAGCCTGCCGCCCTCTTTTCTTTTGGATCTTTGGTCTGCCGCGCTTTCTCTTATTCTACTATGCATTCTCTATGGTGGGAAAATGGGATTGTACGATGCTAGGTAGCCATAACAACATTCTTTCTAGAAAGCCAAGGTCATCCTTTGTCTCTGCACCTCCGCACCTGATTACAACTGGATGGGTGGAAGCTGCCAGCGTGGCAGTGGGAGATGGGACCATGGGATGGACTTGTGGGTGTGTGTGGGGGCAAGATCTTGAACTTTCAACTGGGTGGGGGAAACCGGGAAGCTTCCAGATTCGGGTTTTCCCAGATGTGCCAACATGGCTCTCTTCATCAATGGGAACTTTGAGCCATACTTTTGCCTTGGACTTTGATTTAATTTTGGATGCTATTTGGAACCCGGAGATTAACCCGAATCTGAAAGCTACCTGTATTTCGGAGCCGAACTAGGAATTTATCTGTAGGCATCTAAAGCTTCCTGAATGATCTGCCTTGTTCTTCGGATTCCACTTGACCTCATAACCATTATACCGCAACTGTCTCTTCAGGCTTCTCCATCATGGATCTTGGGATCCTGGCAACTCTTGAAGAGATGTCTAGAACTTCAACCGTTGGTTGGAGGGTTCTCAACGTTTGATTATATTTACAGGAGGCTGAGCTTGCTTTGTTTCGGTTGCCCCTTAGGACATGGACGGTTGGACGAGGACTGTGGGGATGACCGTCCACGCCTTCGAGAAAACCACCTTCTGGCCAGTCGTCTGGAACGAGACCAGGAGAAACTCCTCAGGTGATATTTCTTATTTCCTGTGACACCTTAGCTCTAAAGTTAGACCGTTTCTGGCCGCAGTTTTGGCAGCCTGAAAGATGCAACTCTCAAAAAACCGCCTGTCATGTGGAAATATATTGTAGCCACAAAGGTAACGAAAGCAAATAAACCCCGCTGTGAAAAATAGCAAGGAGAAAAACAGAATTGCCAAGCCAAGAAAACTCCCAGATAACTAACTGTCTAGTCTAAACAGAAACATTCTTGCTGGTTAATGGAAGGACGACTGAGAAGCGGCTGAGTAAACTTCCTAGGAAGTTCAGAAATTATCTGGATGCCTCCTCCTCCTCCTCTCCTCCTCCTCTTCTTCCTCCTCTTCCTCTTCTCCTTCTCCTCCTCCTCCTCCTCCTCCTCCTCCTCGTCCTCTTCTTCTTCTTCTTCTTCTTCTTCTTCTTCTTCTTCTTCTTCTTCTTCTTCTTCTTCTTCTTCTTCTTCTTCTTCTTCTTCTTCTTTTTCTCCTCCTCCTCCTCCTCTTCCTCCTCCTCTTCCTTCTCCTCCTCCTCCTCCTCCTCTTCTTCCTCCCCCTCCTCCTCTTCCTCCTCCTCCTCTTCCACAAATGTCTTCCACCAGCCATTGAAGAGTTGTCATGCCCCTTCCTGATGAAGAAAGGACCATGCATGAAACCTACCAAGGCTTGGGTTCCCTAAGCCCTCCTCCTCTTTCTGTTTCCCCCAGAGAAAGCAAAGAGTTGGCTGATTTTGCTCGGATCCATCCGGCTACTTGTGCTACCAGTGGCTTAAACTCTAACCTCATGGTGACTGGGGGGCCGCCCTTGACCAGTTCAGGACGGTGGACTGGTGACCCCACACCACACCTGGCAACCCATCCGTGGTTACCCAGAAGCAGCAGCTCATCCATGTGGCTTACGGGCCATCCCTATGGTAAGGGGATCAAAGGAACGGAGAGTTGGCCTCTTGTTTAGACCAGGGGTCAGCGACCCGTGACTCTGGAGCCAAGGCATGTGGCTCTTTCATCCTTCTGCTGTGGCTCCCTGTGACCAGTTGGCACCACAATTAGGGGGGGGGGCAGGGGAGGGCGACTCTATGGCAAGGAGAGGATTTCCTGGTCAGCTCTAAAATTGGTACGGCTTCCGGTTAGGACAGGTAGACGAAAAAGGCCGCCGTGCTAGAAGGAGACTCTATTTTTATTTTTTTATTTTTTTATATTCGATTTATATACCGCTCCTTCTCCATCGAGATGGACTCAGGGCGGTGCACAGGGGATTAAAAAAAATCAACAATAAATAACAATAAATACAATAATAATAATTAAAATGAAATGAAATTAAGAACCTGTGCTAAAAATATTCCCATTAAAATTCTAAAATCCATTTACTAATTAGCTAGGAGAATATCGCGTCTGAACTCTAAGCTAGACCGGCTTGGTGGAACACCATAGCTAGACCGGCTATGGTGGTGGTGGGGGAACCAGACTAATGGTCGGCTCCAGAATTGAATGGAGTAGGGTGGGGTGGGGCCTTCCGGTTAGGACCGTTGTGGCTCTTGGAGAGTTTAAGGTTGCCGACGGCTGGTTCAGACCATCCCTCGGGGGTGTGCGAATATTTCGTTCGGAAGGCTTTCCGGCGCGAAATTTCACGAGGCGCCCTGTTACGAACCTCTTTGAGACCGTTTCAAGTTTGGGGGAAAAAAGCCCATTCATTTCACGTTCTATAGCAGGGTTCCCCCAAGAGTATAAGGATGCCCAGCAATCTCACGCATGCTGCTATGCTCTTGGAAAACAAACCGCTTGGGGGCTGTTGCTCAACCCAGTGGCCACCTAGGATGCTTCTAGCCCAGGGGTGGGCAAACTTTGCAACTTTAAGTCTGAAGGACTTCAGCTCCCAGACTTCTCTAGCCAGCTTTACTGGCTGGAGAAGTCTGGGAGCTGAAGTCCTTCAGACTTAAAGTTGCAAAGTTTGCCCACCCCCTGTTCTAGAAAACCCCAGGGCACGAGAAGAAAGAACGCGGCAGCATCTGCTTTATTACCCCCGCATGTCTCAAAGGTGGTTTTTTTTGTTAAAAGCCACAGACGAGGACAATGACAATGAAAAAGTATCGAAGAAACAAAAGCCCTATTTTTCCCCTCCTTGGAAAAAGGACTTTTGAAAGGCCACCCATGAGACCATTAGGATCTAGAAGACTGAGAATCTTCACAAGCATTCCATGGATGCATAGCTGTGCATTGGGATGTGGTGGCTCAGGGGCTAAGACGCTGGGCTTGCCGATCTGAAAGGTCGGCCGTTCGGCAGTTCGAATCCCTAGCGCCGCATAACGGAGTGAGCTCCCGTGACTTGTCCCAGCTTCCGCCAACCTAGCAGCTGGAAAGCACGTAAAAATGCAAGTAGAAAAATAGGCGCCACCTTTGGTGGGAAGGGAACAGTGTTCTGTGCGCCTTCGGGCATTGAGTCATGCCGGCCACATGACCATGGAGACGTCTTTGGACAGCGCTGGCTCTTGGGCTTTGAAACAGGGATGAGCACTGCCCCCTAGAGTTGGAAACGACTAGCACATATATGCGAGGAGAACCTTTACCTTTATCTATGGATCTCTTTGTGACCAGCGGTACAATCCTAAAATACCTTTGTTTGAGCATCGTCTCACCTGGTTTCGTGGGACCTCTGGTCTTTTATCTTACGGAATTTCTCTTCTGCTCCTGTATTCTTTGCAGGGCACCCTTCTTTGCACCAAGGCATGGCCCCTGGCTTTCCTTCCGGCATGGGGGGAGCGCTCCCCTCTGCATACCAGTTTGCCAGAGATCCTCAATCCGGCCAGCTTGTCATGATCCCCAGTGAACACCTGACCCACTTCGGTAAGTACTCAAAGAGAATTGTACCTTCAGATGCACAAGTTATGATTCACCTAGGCTTTCAGTGAGGTAGAATTAGAATAGAATGGAAATAGAAACAGTAATAGAAATAGAAAAGAATAGAATAGAATAGGGAATAGAATAAGGAATAGAATAGAATAAGAATTCAGAATAGAATAGAAATAGAATAGAATAGAATAGGGAATAGAATAAGGAATAGAATAGAATAAGAATTCAGAATAGAATAGAAATAGAATAGAATAGGGAATAGAATAAGGAATAGAATAAGAATTCAGAATAGAATAGAATAGAAATAGAAATAGAATAGGGAATAGAATAAGGAATAGAATAAGAATTCAGAATAGAATAGGGAATAGAATAAGGAATAGAATAAGAATTCAGAATAGAATAGAAATAGAAATAGAATAGAATAGGGAATAGAATAAGGAATATAATAGAATAAGAATTCAGAATAGAATAGAAAGAATAGAATAGGGAATAGAATAAGGAGTAGAATAGAATAAGAATTCAGAATAGAATAGAATAGAATCCTTTATTGGCCAAGTGTGACAAGGAATTTGCCTTTGGTGCAGATGCTCTCAGTGTACATAAGGAAAATAAAGTACATTCATCAAGAATAAAAAGATGCAACACTTAGTGATAGTCAAGGTTACTAATAAGCTATTAAATCGTACTAGTAAAAAATAAAACAATTGAAAGATACAAGCAACAGGGTTATAGTCATAACCATAGGGAGAGTTAGATCCTAGGAAGGAAGAGAAGAATAGTAGTAACATAGTAAATAGTTTGACAGTGGTGAGGGAATTATTTGTTTAGAAGAGTGAGGGCGTTCGTGGAAAAAACTGCCCTTGTGTCTGGTTGTCTTGGTGTGCAGAGTGCCCTATAGCGTCGTTTTGAGGGTAGGAGTTGGAACAATTTATGTCCAGGATGTGAGGGGGTCCGTAAATATTTTCACGGTGTCAACTGCTAAAGGGGAATTTGTTTTGAACTTTGTCTCGAGGCTCGTAAATTAATTAGGTTGTCTTCTGGGAGCTTCACACATGGCCCTCTTTCAGGCTCTGCTCTGCTCTGCTTTGTGTAAAGTTCATACGTGGCCAACTGGGTGGCACCTGGGCCGACCTCCAGGATATCCACATTGCTTAGTCCTTCAAGTCTGGCTTTGATGGAGGTTGGGTTTTAAGTCAATCTCTCTCTCTCTCTCTCTCTCTCTTCATTCCAGCAGAACTGATGGACCGTGCACCTCCTCTCTGGCCTGCCATATATTCTCCTACCAGGGGCTCCCTCCAGCACGCTCACCAGCTCCAGCTCTTATCTCACCAGCAGCTGATTCGTCAGCATGAGCTATACCTCCTGCAGCAACAGGCTGCACATGCCCAGTTGGTGGTAGGTCCTCATCCTTGGCCTTCAACTCTTGCAGCTCCCTTTGGAAAAACCAACCTCATCGGCCTCTCCTTTCTGAAACTAGGTCTCCAGATGTGATGACTGGAGGCCTGTCTAGATCCTAGTTAGATCCTAGATCCTAGGTAGCATTCATTAAGTAGACTGATGTGGTGGAATGTAGTAAGTAAGGGGGTGGGGAGGAGAAGTTTCCCAGAAGGGAGGGGGCTGCATTCCAGAGGAGCAAGAGGCAACTCAGCTCAGATATCATGTGTGAGAGACAGTGACTGAGGACAGCCCCTCCTCAATAGTTCCCAGAGCATATTGTAGATGCAGAGAGTAGAGTCTTCGTTCTGGCAAGATTCTGTCTATAGGAATGAAACAATAAAGAACTCAGCTTCAAAGGAGCACCGTGTATCATTCCTGGTTTTGGGCCTCATAACTGGCCTTCCCAAGTGATTGTTGTATCTGGATTTTTACCAGGCAATTTTTTTTTTAATACAAGGCAAGGTAGGATTGTTGGTGGAGGTTGACTACGAGACTCTCTAACCCAACCAGTCATTCTGTCCAAAAGTCTGCTCCCATGATTGTAGAAAGACAATCCCCTGT
Source organism: Rhabdophis nuchalis (assembly GCA_039707465.1). Taxonomy (NCBI): domain Eukaryota; kingdom Metazoa; phylum Chordata; class Lepidosauria; order Squamata; family Natricidae; genus Rhabdophis; species Rhabdophis nuchalis. Next base: position 22,094,775 of record CM077652.1, on the reverse strand, counting down.
GCAGTGGTGAAATTCAATTTTTTTACTATCGGTTCTGTGGCTGTGGCCTGTTGGGCATGGTGTGGCTTGGTGGGTGTGTCAGAGGAAGGATACTGCAAAATATCCATTCCCACCCCACTCTGGGGCCAGCCAGAGGTGGCATTTGCCAGTTCTCCGAACTACTCAGAATTTCCGCTACCGGTTCTCCGAACTACTCAGAATTTCCGCTACCGGTTCTCTGAACTACTCAAAATTTCCGCTACCGGTTCTCCGAACTACTCAAAATTTCTGCTACCGGTTCTCCAAACTACTCAAATTCTCCATAGTGAGGGGAGGAGTATCCAGGATGGGTTGACCTCATTCTCTCATTGGTTGAACTGAGTCCAATAAGCTCTTTAAGACACGCCCCTATCGCCAGGTATTCCCCAGTTTCCGGCTCAGTTCTTCAACTGAACGATTGTGTCATCCTGTGTTCGGGCATCCTTGCCATCATAAATTATGCAAGCCCTACTCAATCCTTTTCTGTGAGTGCCTGACCAGCCGGAGAAGCCCAAACTGCTACCAGTTCTCCGAGCTACTCAAAATATCCACTACCGGTTCTCTAGAAACTATCAGAACCTGCTGGATTTCACCCCTGCACCTGTGTTTACAGTCATTTATCAGTTCTGATGTCGTGAAAACTCCAGGTTTTGCATGGTTGTCCATGTGTCCTACCTAGTTTCTCCCCCCCCCCCGATTCCCCTTTGAGGTCCATGTAGCATCAGTGATGAGCCATTACTATTTGAGATCTCCTTTCTCTCCCCAGGAGAGGCTAAAAGCCAGCGAACAGCGGGCAGAGATGGAAGAGAAGATAACGAAGCGCAACCTGGACAATGCCAAACCAGGTTTGCCAACGTCTGCCTCGACCCTTCTGCACCGGAAGCCCCCAGTTCTGTCTCCAAGCACTTCTGCGTCCTACAACAAGGTGGTCAGCCCCCCTCCACTATCACCCAGGTCCTCCTCCGTGTCGGTGCTCAAAGCTGAGGTAATCCAAAAGTTGGAGCAACCACCAAGCCAGCCAGCCTATTCCTACCCCACGACACCCATCATGCATCCATCGAGCCCACCGCCTGCTTCTCCACCGCCGGCCCCAAACCTCCCTCCCAAAGAAGAGGAGGAAACCGAGAACACGGAGAAGAAAGAGCTGGAGCTGGAGAAAGAGACCTCTGCTTCATACCAGACGTTGTTTCCAGGTACAAGGCCCCTCTATTTTTTTATTCCCTTTCTTTAAAAAAATAATAATCCTATTTTGTCCTGTCCTAATTTTACCTCTTTCCCAAAGCTCCTTCTCTCTCTTTCTCTCTCTCTTTTTCTCTGTTGCTCTCTTTCTCTCTCTTTCTCTCTCACTTTCTCTGTCTCTCTCTCTTTCTCTCTTTCTCTATCTCACTGTCTCTATCTTTCTCTCACACTTTCTCTCACTTTCTCTCTCTGTCGCTATCTTTGTCTCTCACTTTCTCTCTTTCTCTTTCTCTCTTTTTCTCTCTCACTCTGTCACTCTTTCTCTCTTTCTTTCTCTCTTTCTCTTTTTCTCTCACTTTCTCTCTCTCTTTCTTTGTCACCTTTTCTCTCTCTCTTTCTCTGTCTTTCTCTTACTTTCTCTTTCTCTATCTTTCTCTCTCACTTTCTCTGTCTCTCTTTCTCTTTCTCACTTTCTCTCTGTCTCTCTCCTCTCTCTCTCTTTCTCTCTCTTTCTCACTTTTTCTCTCTCTCTTTCTCTCTCTTTCTCTTACTTTCTCTCACTGTCTCTTTCTCTCTCTTTTTCTTTCTCTATCTCTGTCTCTGTCTCTCTCTCCCCTTCTCTTTCTTTCTCTCTCTCTCTTTCTCCTCCACTTGTGTGAGCGCCAGGTGGACGGACCCCCGTTTGCACAAATGGAGTTTGCACACTTGTGCATGCCCCTGTCACTCACACACAAAACCATCCCCTCCCCCCCCCCCCATCCACTCAACAAAGCTGGAAAGGTTGGAGACCAGTATTGTTGAGGACTCTCTTCAGAAAATATGGGACTTACTTATCTTCCAAGTTTTCATCTTTTTGCGCCCTCTTGCAGAAATTCCATCCGGCTATCCATTCCAGTCCCTTCCGGACTCCTTCAGAAGACACTACCCATACCTTCTCCAGCCAACGGCCGCCTCCGAGGCAGATGAGTTGGCCTCCAGTGTCCCTCTGCCTACCGGGAGTCCTGAGCGCTTGGCCCTTTCTCCAGAGGTGAAGCCCATTCATCTTTCCCCATCCAAGATGGTCAAACCCATCCAGACGGTGGAGGAAGAAGACTCCTTAGAAGAACGGGTGAAAACGGAGATGGAGATGGACAATAGCCAGGAGGAAGGTATCTGCGAACAGGACATGGAGGCCCTGGAGATGGCCACCTCGGTTGCCCTCCCTGTGGAGGACGCCAATGATTGTGATCTTCAGTTGCACCACGGCGAAGCCCTCCGGAGTTCGGACCATGAGGAAGTTCTTGAGGATTGCCAAGCTGCCTATCCAGGGATGCCCTGCTCAGTGGAAATGGAAGCCCAAGCAGAAGAGACCAACGACAGTGAAGCGTGCCCCCTTCATGACTACGGTGGGAGTTTGTTACAGAGAGATGCTGAAGAGCCCGAGATGGGGTTGGTTCCTCAGCCTGAGAAGTCACCCCTGGCTGTAGAAATGCCCCATATCAGATCTCCCCCAAACAGAGAATTTCCCAGCATGCTTCAGGAAGAGGAGGAACCCATGCTCGAAACCCCCGTCTACAGGAATGAGATATATACCTGCCCGGTCCCATCTCTGGACATCAAAATGGATGACCCCTTGGCTGGTATGAATGCCTTAGCAGCAGCTGCTGAATTACCTCAGGCCTGTTCCTTGCTCACGAACAGCGATGGTGCTCCTCAGGAGGCCGTGGTGAACTTAGAAGTGTCTTCCAGCCTGTCCCCAGAGCACACCTTTTTGCACGGAATTACCCTCTTGAGCGAAATCGCGGAACTGGAGTTGGAGAAACGGCGGCAGGAAACCGAAGGTGAGTTGATGTGGACCTCATTGCAAGACAAGGTTCAAGTCTTCGCTTTGAGCTTCAAGCTCCTCTCCTTCTCGTGTGGGAAAGATCAGGACCACACGTGAAGGTCCAATTCAACTGATTTATGGCTAAGGATCCCATCTGGGTTGGTCACCGAGACCAGCGGTTTTGTCTTCTTCTGAGCTTCTGGACTTGTCCTGGAGTCCATCTTCAGGGACCGTTTCTTAAAGCTATGGTGGCATAGTGGTTAGATTGCAGTACTGCAGGGCCAACTCCCTGCTCCCTGCCAGGAGTTCGATTCTGAGCTGCTCAAGGTTGACTCAGCCTTCCATCCTTCTGAGGTCGGTAAAATAAGGACCCAGATTGTTGGGGGGGAGATATGCTGACTCTGTAAACCGCTTAGAGAGGGCTGTAAAAACACGGAGGCGGTATATAAGTTCTAAGGGCTATTGCTATTGCCGGCTGACTCTGCCTACTGCTTGGAGTTTGATCCTGACCTGCTCAAGGTCGACTCAGCCTTTCATCCTTCCAAGGTTGGTAAAATGAGGATCCAGATTGTTGGGAACAAATACGCTTAGAGAGGGCTGTAAAGCACAGCGAAGTGGTATATAAGTCTTAAGTGCTCTTGCTACCCATGATTTATTGCTACAGGGATACGTACCGGAATCTTCTGAACTCAGGGTTAGCCCCTGCTAGATAATTAGATAAGAGTCCTCCAAATACAAGGAAGGTTGGATTTAAGTTTGCTTAAGCATTTTCCCTTGGTCCCTACCTGTCAGATGTCCCTCCTGCTCCTCACCACTCATCCGTCCTATCTCCTGCAGGTCTAGAGAACCTCTCGGCCCATCCAGCTTTGGAAAGCCTGTTAGCTGCTGGTACCCAGATGCTGATGGAAGTTCTCTCCACCCCCTTCATGGATAGCCTGAAGAACATCCGTCTGCCTCGAGAACTGAACCCCAATAAGAAGTACAGCTGGATGCAAAAGAAAGACGAGATGGTGAATAGGGTTGGGAGAGCAGATTTGCGGAGATATGGGGATGGGGAAAGTGGTTAGGAGGACAAGGCTTTCAAGTGAGACGAAGAAACCCAAGGAATATCTCAATAGCTTTCCTGGCCTTTGAGGGATACCAAAGACTACATGGTAGCCAAGCTGGCTCTGTTTGTCTTTTCTCTCTCTCTCTCTCTCTCTTTTAAAAAAAAAATAATTTTTATTACACATATTTCAACTTTAACACAACAACTTTATCCCTTTCATTCATATTTACATCATGGCTATTTCAACTTTCTTTATACATCATTATTCTATATACCTTAGAATAGACTAGAATAAACAGGATAGGATAGAATAAATTAGAATAGAATAGAATAAGAGTTTAGAGTAGAACAGAACAGAATAGAATAAGAGTATAGAATAGAACAGAATTTACCCAGAGTGAATGCCTACTCCAGCTTTGCTAGAAACTTGATTCTGATTTGTAGCGAAGGAATGGAACTAAGAGAGGAAAATATTTGAGGCTCAAAGTTGGACTGTAGGGTCTTCTCTGTGCTGGGTTGTCTTCTCACAGACATTTCATGACCCAACTAGGTGACATCATCAGTGTTAGAAGGGAGGAAGAGGACTAGGACTGTCCTTCTCCACCAACTCTTTGCTGCTTCCTTCTCCCAGATGTATTCCATAAAGTCGTCCATTGGGAACATGGATGGCATGGAACTCGATTACAGGATGAAGCTGGCCGAGCTGCAGAGGAGATACAAGGAGAAGCAGAGGGAACTGGCGAAGCTTCAGCGGCGGAGAGACTCCGAGTAAGTTGCCCAGGGACCTTCTGCACCTGCCTGGTGGGCCGGGCACCTTTGAGTCTTGCGCCATCTTGGCTTTTCCAACCCTCTCCTGGTGCTCCACGAGGCTCCAATGGGACCCTGAGAATGGAAAGGCAACCTTGTGGCTTGGCAATCTGATCTACCGGTTGGCCACAGGAGCAGAAACTGTAGGCACTTCACCTTCAGCAATGGTGGCTTTCTGTGGGTTGTTTTGAGCCTAGGTCGGTGTAGTGGTTTGGTGATGGATCATGGCCTCTCTCTCTCTCTCTCTCTCTCTCTCTCTCTCTCTCTCTCTCTCTCTCTCTCTCTCTCTCTCTCTCTCTCTCTCTTTCTTCCTCCTTCTCCCTCTCCTTCTATCCTGCTGGTGATGTTCCTGAGATGCTCCCTTGGTCAAACTCTTTCATTTTCCGATGTTTTCAGGCTCAGCAAATCCCTCTCGCTTTCCGAAGACTCGGAAATGGGCGAAGGGCTGGAGGAGAAGCACCGAGGCCTTCTCCTGGATGAGGAAGAGGAGGGAGAGGCCAGGAGTGGGAAGACGAAGGCCAGGCATCGGAGTTGGGATGAGCAAGACCTCTTGATGAACTTCTCCAGTGAGGTGAGTCCTCTGCCTTCCAGACAATATGGCGGAACCAGAACCAAAGGGGTAGGGGGATTTATTGTTATGATTGAGTGGCTAAGTCGTCTCAGAATCCTTGGACTATAGCGGGCCAGGACCTTTGTCCCCCACCCCACCCCCCACCCCCAATTGTCTTCTGGAGTTTGGCCAAACTCATTGCATGGAGGACCCTTATGCAACCATCTCATCCTTTGCCATCTTGTTCTCTCTGAGGGCGCATGTCGTCCCAGCTCAGCTCCAATGCGCATGCTGCTGATCTTTAGGCCTCTGTCGCGCATATGCTGGGGCGGCGCACAGGCGGGAAAGATACATTTTGGGTGCCAGGAGGCTTCACGGAGGACTGCTAGGCCCAAAATGGAGCATGGGATTGTGTGCGCATGTGTGTGTGTGTGTGGGGGGAGCTGTCAGGGGAAGCATGGGGGGCATGTGTGCAGGGTGTGTGTGTTGCACATGCATTGCAAGCACACCCATAACGCGACGACAAAAGTTAGCCATCTCTGTTCTAGTAGATTCCATCTTGAGATAGCTGGATGAAGAAGTCGTTCCTTGCGTGACTTCCTTGGTTTTCTTCCATTTCTGCTCATCCTTCCTCTCTCTCCTCTTTCCTCCTTCTCTCTCTCTCTCTCTTTCTCTCTCTCTCTCTCTCTCTCTTTCTCTCTCTCTTTCTCTCTCTCTTTCTCTCATTCTCTCTCTCTCTTTCTCTCGTTCTCTCTCTCTTTCTCTCTTTCTCTCATTCTCTCTCTCTCTCTTTCTCTCTCTCTTTCTCTCTCTCTCTTTCTCTCTCTCTTTCTCTCTCTCTCTTTCTCTCTCTCTCTCTTTCTCTCTCTCTCTCTTTCTCTCATTCTCTTTCTCTCTCTGTTTCTCTCATTCTTTCTCTCTTTCTCTTTCTCTCTTTCTCTCTTTCTCTCTTTCTCTCATTCTCTCTCTTCTTTCTCTCTCTCTCTTTCTCTCTTTCTCTCTCTCTCTCTCTCTCTCTCTCTCTCTCTCTCTCTCTCTCTCTCTCTCTCTCTCTCTCTCTCTCTCCCTCCCTCCCTCTCTGCAGCTGAAGATTAAGAAGAAGAAGCTGGCCTCTGATCAGGAACAACTGGTGAGCAAGCTGGACCAAGCCCTATCGCTCACCCGGCGCAGCAAACCGAAATCCCCGTTCAAGTTTGCGGACGGGTCGAGAGGGAGGCAGAAAAACGGCGGCTGCTACAACCACCCCCGATACCTGTCCCCCCGCGGTGCCTTGTTTGGCAAGGACGCCAAAAAGAACTTGGCTAAAAGCCTCAGCTTCTCCCTGAAAGCCTCCAAAGAAGGTAAAAACAAAATGGCGGTCAAAATGAAAAAGTTGGAGGTGGGGCTAAAAATGAAAAGCCGACACCTGAAGGTTTCCAACTCGCCTGCGATATCTGAAGTGAGCAGTTACTCCTACAGTAAGTAGCTTTCCGTTTTCCTGGTTTCTTCTCCTCGCCGGTTTTTGGTGGACTGTCTTGAACGGAATGACCGAGTTGGGAAGGGACCTTGGAGGCCTTCTAGTCCATCTTCCTGCTCAAGCAAGAGGTCTCCTAAATGGTTGTCCAGCTTCTTCTTGGGAGCTTCCATTGATGGAGTGCCCACAACTTCTGGAGATAAGCCATTCCACCGATTAATTGTCCTCGCGGTGTGGAAATGTCTCCTTGGGGTTCTAGGTTTGCTTTGGAGAATCGTTTGACCCCCACCTCCCCTCTTCTTTGTGGCAGCCCCTCAAATATTGGAAGGCTGCTATTCCTTTAGTCTGATTTAAGAGGAGGCATGCTCCCCATTTTTTTCCCTGGATATGACAAAGACTGATTAGGATTATCATTAGTATAATATTATATTAATAAAGATCCTGGTTACAAGATTGGCAGGCCTTTGCTATAATTTGCATCCTGATCCTTAGGATGCAAATGATTCAGGGATACCTCTTCTACAGTCCTTTTCCACACGCACACCCCTAAATTGTTATTTTTAATGTGACAGACTAGAAAAATTATTAAAAAAAACATGGGAGATAATCAGAATAATGGCCCTGAACGCCCTGAATATTAATGTAATTTTAATGGCGTCAGTTTAATTCTTGGTCTGGTCTGTCTCAGGGCGGCCCTCTGAACCTCAAAACTTTGAATAAACCACAACCACCCTTGAATTGGATGTGGATAATAGGCAACCAGGTTTCAACTGGAGGTGTTGGGATACTGAACATGGAATCAGGGTGCCAAGCCGCCATTTTCTAATCCTCTTCCATATTCTGATGTCTGGTGCGTGGCTTAGAGTTGTCCCAAAGACAACTGGACTTGGTTCTTTCTTGAAGAATGTTTCGCTTTTCATCCAATGAGCTTCTTCAGTTCTGATTGAATATGGCGGAAGATGGAAGGATTTATATTCCTTGCAGTCATCAGGTCATTAGTACTCTCTCTGAGAGTTCGAGAAGGCTTCTTGGAAGTTTAACTGTGCCCGCAGGATCACTGTTGTGGATTGCCAATGGAGCTGGCAGCAGAGTCGGACAGTGAGGAGGGTTGGGGAGGAACCTGGGCCAGTCCTGGAGTCTGGGGAAGGCTCTGAGGAGGGCTGTGTGTCGGAGGCAGAGAAGGGGCCAGGGCCCTCTGACAATTATCAGCTGCCTTCGGAGTCAGACATCAGGGAGGCAGAGGAACAGCTGGAGCCTGCTCCCAGTGTGCGCATGCGCAGAGCTGCCAGAAGAAAAGAACAGCTCAGAAATCAGGGTCGACTTGGGAGGAAAGCCACAGGTGGAAGGTGAATGGTCCCTCCCATAGGAAATAAAAGAGGAGCTAAAGGGGGTGGACTTTTGCAGGAAACAATTTGTTCGGTTCCGTTGTTAGATTGTTTCAGGAGTGTGAAGATCTGTCTGTGAATCTCAGAGACTCTGGGCCCAGCCTTTCCTTGCACAGCAATCCAATGTTCTAATATTTGGAAAATTTGGAAAATATGTACATGGAAGCTTTCCAAGCTAGATGAGATCTGGGCTCATAAATACTCCTTTGGAAGACTCTTGGCCAGGCCTTTTGCTGGATGTGAAGGAGAGGAATTCGCATTCCTTTCATCAAAGGGGTTTTGTCAGGAATCTGCTTCGTGCTTTTTTGGGGGGGAAGCCTAGCTCAGAACCATCATCTTCCAGCCCTCCCCATTCAGTCAGAACTGAAGAAGCTGGATGAGGGGGAATCTCCCCAGACAGTGCTTAACCTTGGCCATGATGTTTGTGCTTCTTTTTCTTTAAACCAATAACTCATTGACGCCCAGATACAGATTCTGAGGAAGAGGAGGAATCCCTGAAGGATGAGTGCTCTTCTCGTTCCGCGACCGGAGCCAGGATGAGACCTTCCGGCCTCTATGGCGTCATGGCTCCTAAATGCAGCAGGATCTCTGACATCTTCAAACCCAGGAAGAAGACTGTCCCTTCCCCTAGGACTCTCAAATCTAAACTGGCTGCCAATAGAAAGCGGGAATTTTGTTTACTCCCACGAGAGATCAAAGCTGGGTCGTCATACAGTGATTCTTCGGAGGACTCGTTCGATCAAGGTTACTAGCTTATAACACAAAAACCCAACCCCCCCCCTCGAATGTCTAGGTTTGAGTGAGTGGGAAGGAGAGAAGAAAGGAAGGGAAGGTGGGCTTCTTGGTGCCATAGAAGACATTTTTTTGGGTTAGCTTATGATGGGTGACTAGGTCTTACCTATGCCAGCAAACCTGTTTGTGTCACACACTTATTTTGTTCCTCATCAGCTCTCCCCAGAGCGTTCCAGTCTCTTTTCCTGCACACACGTATGCTTTTTCTACCCCGTTTTCCCGAAAATAAGACCTCCCTGGATAATAAGCCCCATGCGCTAAAACAAGCCCTCTTCGAAAACATTGCAACACAACAGCAGCCAGGAGGTGACCACGCTCGCCGCCTCCTGCACCTTGAAAAATAGTAAGACCTCCCCCAAAAGGTCTTGAAAGAAAATAAGACCCTGTCTTATTTTTGGGGAAACAACGGGTATTTCTTTTCTTTCCTTTTCTTTTTTCTTTTTAAAAGAGAAACGTCATTTCTTGTTGCCGTCGCTGTTGTTATATGTGGCTTATTTTTCTTTTCCTTTCTTTTTTTCTCTCTCCCCCTTTCCAAATTTACTTTTGGCATGTGCTAGAGGGCATGGGAGAGGAACTGTGTAAATTAGAATATCTGTTGTGTGGGTGTGCCCCCCGTTCCCCGACCCCCGTTCCCCGACCCGCTGAGATGTTTGTACTGCAATTTTTGGTACCAAACTTTTTATTAAAAATATCCAGTTTGTTTTTAACTAAAACCGTCTGCCTTGTCTCTCTTGCTGTGTCTCTTCAGGTAGCTTGATGCTTCACTCCATCTCGCTGTCTCACCTCATTCCCTAAAAGATTTAAGGGAAAAACCAAAAAAAAAAAAAAAAAAAAAAACCAGCAGCAACAACAACAGCAGCAACAAAACAAAAAAATGCAATTAACCAAATTGTGATGCCTTTCCTATTATTCAAATATCCCTGGCTTCAATTCTCTACTTTGCGGGAGGAAACAGGCAAAGAAATCTTTGATCCGCTGCTCTCGTCTTTCCTTTCAAAAGCCAAGCGCAACTTTCGAGGTTGTGCGTAAATTATGGTTGAGTGGGTCGGGCCCTTTTATCCCTTGTACACATACTGTTGCATATGTAATTTTTTACAAATGGCTTTTTTTTATTTTGCCAAAGAGACACACACACACACACACACACACACACACACACACACACACTATGCTTCGAAACCTTAATGGTTTTCAATCCCATCCATGAAACACCCGTGTCTTGATCACCTCCAAATGAGAGTCTAAGAAAAGGTTCGGTCTTTTCTCTTTCTCCCCTCAATTCATTCAACTTGAAAAGAAAGGAAGGATGATTCCAGAGTGCCAGCTTACGAAGAGCAAAAGTGATAACTTAAAACAGGATCTGATATTACAAGAGAGAATATATCTGCTGGGATATAGCTCCTCATTGGCGACAGGAAGGGCAGTAAACACTCAGCTCCTTTCCGTTGCCCAAGACTCCACCCCACAAGGGATTACGGGGTCGTTAAAAGAGGATGATGAAGGAAAAATGCAATTTCCCCCCGGCTTTTTTTCTTTTGCTAGATCTGCTCTCCAGGTTTGAGAAAATCAAGAAAGATTTTCCACGTTTCTAAAAAAGTCCCAGGGGGGCCACATTATCGCCGCCCTGGGTCCTTTTGGAGAAGGGCGGGATATAAATTGAATAAAATAAATAAAAATAAATAAATCCTCCTTCCCAACTTCCTTTTGACCACTTTGATCATAATAGAAGACAAAATAAGATGTCCTTAGGCTTAAGACTAAGGGCTCAGACTAAGTGGCTCAGTGGCTAAGATGCTGAGCTTGTCGATTAGAAAGGTCGGCGGTTCGAATCCCTAGCGCCGCGTAACGGAGGGAGCTCCTGTGACTTTCCCCAGCTTCTGCCAACTTAGCAGTTTGAAAGCACATTAAAAAATGCAAGTAGAAAAATAGGCACCACCTTTGGTGGGAAGGGAACAGTGTTCCATGCGCCTTTGTCATTGAGTCATGCTGGCCACATGACCACGGAGACGTCTTCGGACAGCGCTGGCTTTTGGGCTTTGAAAGGGAGATGAGCAGTGCCCCCTAGAGTCGGGAACGGCTAGCACATATGTGTGAGAGGAACCTTTTTGTTTACCTTTTAGGCTTCAGACAGGCCAAGCTTTGTTCTATCTGTAGGCTAACAAAGAGATGGGCTCCTATCATATACGTCTCCTATCCTTGACCTTCCTTCCTTGTAGCCTCTTTTTGCTCTGTTCTCTTTTCCTAAATGTGCACACTTCAGTTGGTTAGGGTAGATGGAGACATGTAGTAGTAATTAATAACAATCCCCCCCCCCCCCAAATTAAATTATCTCCATCCTGGAGCTCAACAGCTCCTGATTTGATAGACCTCGCCTTGGTGTTTTCTTGGTAGCTCTGGGTTACTCTTTTGCCATTGCATTCTTCAAGAATGGGATTTGTTTTTGACATGATCATCCTTATTACTACTAATTTTTACTGTTTTAAGAGATCCTTACCAGCAGGGTAGCTCCGTTAAGGCTTGGAAGCCAAGAGTCTCTTGACTTTGAGTAGACCGACCATGATAACATTATCCTAGATTTTCATTAACCATTCCATCAGCTGTTCTTTGTCCGAAGGGACAATGTAGTCCTGGAGAACTTCTCCGATGGAAGAAAGAATTAAAATAAAACTGAATCTAAAGTCCCAGAAGCTCTTTGGTTCAAACGAGGGATTGAGGGAGAGAAAAAGTTAAACCTCAACGGAAAAAACCTTCCTAGCTGATTGATTGAGTGATTGATTGATTTTGAATTTATTGGCCGCCCAACTCCTAACTCTCTTTAAAAATTGAAATACGATGTAGGCTTAGCCCCATTGCATTCTATGGGAAGGCTTTCTAAGTAACTGGGACACCTGAAGTCTGCGATGCTATTGTTTTGACTCTTGACGCCCCGAAAATCGAGTGTATGTGTACGCATAGACACACACACTACACACACACACACACACACACACACACACACACACACAAACACACACCCCTAGGATGCTGTTTTTGCCTTTTTGACTTCATTTGGATAGCACTTCCCTTTTTCTTTTCTTTTTTTTGGGGACCTGCACCAATTTTGTTTCTGTGCATCAACCCATTTCTCTTTGCAAATTAGGGTCGGCGGGAGCCAAATTGATAATTCCCCACCACCACCACCACCACCAAAACAATCCAATGTGCACAAAGGGGTCTGGTCTGTGGGAGGGGTGTGTGGAATAGGAGGGAGGGAGGGTGGGAGAAATCGAATCTCTTTTTTTTTTTTTTGCCAAAAAAGGGGGGGGGGAAAGTCTGTGCAGAAATTAGATATATCTATCTATCTAGATCCGACATGTTTTCTTTCGAGGTTTGTTTAAAGGGATATTTGCGTAATAGCTTTGCTAATGCCTTTCCCTGATTTTTTACTAAAACCATTAATAACCTCAGCTTTTCAAGCTCGCTTTCCCTCTCCTTGCAGCTGCTTGACCCAACCTTTCACCCCTGGTCCCTACTCATGATGCTTTGAGTGTCTCTGTCGCTCTCTTACATTTGCTCTCCCGCCTCCACCGCTCAGCGCAAACCCCCCCCCCCAAAAAAACACCTCTCTGAGCCTTGTCATATAAGTAGGCCAAAATTAGCTTTCTCTCTTTCTCTCCTCTGTAAAAGCTTGGCAATTTTGGCAATGATGGAACTGGGGTCTCCTCCTTCCAAACGCCGGAGTGCCACCTGGGTTTGAAGAAGGACCAAGAGGAGGGGTGGGACATTGGAAGAAGACATTTCGACATCCTTTCCGGGAGTTTCAAAAGGATGGTGGGGACCAAGGGATGGCCAGGAGTTTGGGAGCGTTTCGTCAACAAGCTGGATCCATCCATGGTACTTTCTTCTTCATCTTCCCAATCTAAATTGGGGGGAATTCTAAGACCTGGGCGGAGGTGGGGAGGAAGTTTGAGTTTGGGGTAGTCTCCTTTGTTCCTCCCATTCGACTTTTGGAACTCCTGAACAGGAACGGCGCTTGGCTCTCTCGACTACAGAAGGGTGTTTTCGGTTTCTGCTACATACACGGCACATGTTTGCATCGCAAGCTAAAAATGGCGCACGCACGTTATTTGGTACACCGGTACTTAAGAGCCGTGCTGGCGCAGTGGTTAGAAGGCAGTATTGCAGGCTGCTTCTGCCGGCTCTGCCAGCATTTCGGCAGTTCGATCCTGACCGGCTCCAGGTCGACTCAGCCTCCCGTCTTTCCGAGGTGGGTCAAATGAGGAACCCAGATCGTTGGGGGGCAAGAGGCTGACTCTGTGAACCGCTTAGAGAGGGGCTGTCAAAGCACTGCAAAGCGGTATATAAGTTTAAGCGCTCTTGCTATTTTTCTGGCCCAAAAAACCCACTATAAACCCCCTCCTTTTTTCCCCCTCGATTCTCTCTTTCTTTCTTTTTTTCTGGAGAAGGCCATTTTGCAAACTTGTCCCCTCCTTCCCCCCCACCCCCACCCCCCTTTTGCAAAGTTCTCTAGAATGGATCCAAGAAGAAGAGACCCATCCTCCAGAATATTTAACCATCGGGGTGTTTATTTTTTAAAAAAACAAGGTGTAATCCTGAGGATAAGTAGCAGGGATCGAGTAAACCCTCTTCTGGCGTCAGCGCTGTGAGAAGGCACCCGAAAAAAAGCCACCCACATGTCTTCGCTTTTTTTTTTTTTTTTTTTTTGCAAAAGCCCATGTCCAATTTGGCAGTAAAGGTAACCGTGGGGATTTGGACAGGCCTAGGCGAACCAGATGTGGAGGTCAACAGCTGTCTCAAATCTGCCTGCCTCTAAGCTTCCTAGGTTTGTTTACGATAACCGTGCTGTGTCTGGTCTCATGCACACGTGTTAAATATATATATGCGCGTATATATTTAACGATTGCCGAATTAATCTTCAATGTGCTTTTAATTTTTGCTGCCTGCTTATTCTCCTGCCATTCCTGAGCCATGCTGCTTCCAGTCATCTCGTTGCCTGATGTAGTAATTTAACCAATATGTCTGTCTGCTCTTTAACCAAAGTATTATTTTCTTCATTTTTTATTTTATTTTTTCACTGCTGAGTTTTGAAGCCTGAATTGAAAGTACGGCAAGAAAATCTGACCCTTCTATTGCCCACCGGAGGAATGTATTCCACCTACATTCTACCTGTAACAGATTGCCTGCCAAACGACCTTGCTGGAATCTTGATCCGTGTCCGAGTTTTCAACCCTTTTAAACCAAGAGGTTACTAGTCCTCATGGTTCAAGGGTGAGGAATCGTTCATTTCGGGCTCAGAGGGAAATTTTGGCAGCCAATCTCTCCTTGCGATGAAACCCAAAATGGCTTGTGTGAACCATGCAACTCCATCAGGAAAAAGACATAGTTAATTATTATTGTTATTTTGCGTGGATAGGTTCTTCTCCAACCGGGGTGGGAGGTGGGGTGGATGAGGATTAATGCACAAATCTTAACTGCAAGAAAGAATTGTTGCATGTGATTTTATGAATGTCTGAGTTTTGTTTTTCCCTCAAGGCCCGTTCTTTAATTTTAAAACCAAAATGCATTTGTGTAGCTTAGCAAAAGATCCTCCTAGAGAGAGAGAAGGAAGGACGTTAAAATGTGCAGCCCAAGCGCATGTCTTTAATTCAAAGCATAGAGAGCTGTAAACTGACCCAAATACATTTATGGAAATATTAGGCGTTGTCTTTTTATAAAATGCAATAAATATCATGCTGCAGATGCAAAGGGCTGGAAACTCCCAGAAGAGATTCTGCCAGGTCAGTTTCATTGCGTTGCTTAAAGCTGATGTCCTGTACTGAGGTGCATTTTGCTAGGAGTGTTAAAATCCCCCTGGTTCACGATAGCTAATTTCTGTCACCAAGAAAGGAGTGGCCCTTAATGCTCTTTGAGCTTGGTGGTTTTTTTGCAAACGTTCCATTCCTCAACTGGGTTACCAGTACAGCAAACCAGAGCCTAATCAAGTAACCATCCAGGACTCCCTTCCTTGGGTAAGCAAACCCTCCTCCCTCCTAGCACTGATGGGGTTTCCTAGTTGGGTCATGAAACGTCTGCAGGAAAACCACCAAGCTCAGAGGGCACCAAGGACGCCCACAGTTAGTCCCAATTGGGTATGACTTTATTTCAATCCCGACAGTGTGTAATTTTGCTTTCCTGTTGGATTCTGGCTAATGTTGGTAAGCCGTTATTCACAAGCGCCATCCTTCCTCGTTTGGTTCTGCATCTGAAATGGGCTCAGAAGTTCTGAAGCAGGTGTCCACAGGACGTGTTATTACCGTGATGAATGGTGTCCTGGCTGTTTTGTATATGTGCGTGTTGTTGTCGTTACTGGCCTGTCTATAGAGAGGTGGAGAAAGCTTCCAAGAGTTCCTGTTGTCTACTGGCTTGGGGATGATGGGACTTGAAGTCCAGAACATCCAAGAGGTCTCCGTTTGGAGAAGATGATCCTAGATTATCTCTGCCTTAAGAAACAATTCTGTGTTTTTCACAGGAAAGCCCTTCTTCTCCATTGGGAAAGCAAAATTCTTCTCTATATCTCGAAAGCTGAGTTTGGTATCAATGGTATCCTCGGGCATTGTAGTCCTCCTTTTCTTACCCCTCCCTACTCCTTGTAGTCAGTAGCAAGAACCGGGTGGGAAGATACAAAGTTTTATTCCATGGACATGTTCTGGAGACCCCTTTCTCTAAGGTTTCCTGGGGTCCAAAGATCTTCTCCCCTCTTTTTGCAACTGTCAAGAAGTAGGTCCTTATGTTCTAGTCTTCTAAAAACCAAAGCAGAGATGTCCCCAGAGGAGAACTTCTCCATAGAACTGCATTTCTGCATCCGTATGAAATCTTGGACGATGGTGGTTCTGCGTGTCTAGCCAGTCTTTGCAGAATCGTGTTCTTGACAACTGAGATAGACCTCCAACTTAGATGGAAAGATCTTACCCCTCCGTATCATCCATGGGTTTTGAGGGCCCAGGGGTAGATAAACAACTTCTGTTGCTGGGAAGGAAGGAAAATGGAAGGAGGTCTTCTGCGTTCCCATCGTCTTTTGCAAGACCTCTCCTTGTGCTGGGAAACTTCTGGTGGCAAGACTCTGGAGTACAAAAAGTTGTGGGCCTTTTGTGTAGTCACGAATGGTTGCATGGAATGGTCTTTAGATCCATCAGGGTAAAAGATGGTTTGATTTGAACCCTGGTTGCAGGTTTATGAGTGTTTCCCATCTTGTCACCTTCAGATTCTAGCTCGGAAGAAGAGGACGAGGAGGAGGAGGAAGAAGAGGACGATGATGATGAAGAAGAAGAAGAAATGGAAGGCTATGGGGCAGTGGTCAACGAGAGGCTTTCTCCATCAGCTTTGGATGAAAGTGGCTTGGGGCTCCTGGCCAGATTTGCAGCCAGTGCCATCCCAAGTCCCATCATTGGGCCTTCAGTGTCCCTCGTCCAACTGGAAGCCAAACAGAAAGCCAAGAAGAAGGAAGAAAGACAGAGCTTGTTGGGTATGTGAAGTGACCCGACAGACGTGGGGTTAGTTGAGGATGGAAATGTTGGTGGCATCTAAGCCTCAACTAGATTTTCAATCATCAAAGTTTGAAGAAATGGAGTTGCACCAGATAGGCCACCTTTCAAACTGTCTACCCACCCTTTGTTGTTGTTAGTTGTAAAGTCGTGTCTGACCCATCACAATCCCCTGGACAATGTTCCTCCAGGCCTTCCTGTCCTCCCCCACCCACTGGAGTCCATTGAAGCTCAGGCCGGCTGCTTCGGTGACTCCACCCAGCCACCTCCTTCTCTGCCGTCCCCTTCTTCTTCTTTTGCCCTCCATCGTTCCCAGCATGAGGCTCTTCTCCAGGGAGTCCATCTTCCTTCTCATTAGGAGACCAAAGTCTTTGAGTTTCCTCTTCAGGATCTGGCCTTCTCAAGAGCAGTCAGGGTGGATCTCCTCTAGGACTGACCGCTTGGATGGCCTTGCAGTCCAAGGGACTCAATGCAGGAGTCTTCTTCTCCAGCACCAGAGTTCAAAGGCCTCCATTCTTTGGCGCTCGGCCTTCCTTATGGTCCAACCTTCACAGCCATCCATTGTGGCAAGACTAATCTTAAACCCAGACCAAGACCAAAGGATGGAGGTCTATCTCCATGCATTGGAGTTCAGAAGACCATAGATTTTTCCACCCATGGATGTCAATCCCAGCTTTGATAGCTCTTTGCACCCTTAAACTACAAGCACCCCTAACCTCGCAGCACCCATATTTCCAGCTCACCTCCCATCCAAGCACTCAAAGGGAATAATCCTGCTTAGCCTCTGAGACCGGTCTAAGTAAGGAGTCTTGAGAATGGGGCTCTCTGGAGAGAATTAAGGGAAGGGGCTGATTTTCTTTGTTAATCGGGATGAAGGAAAAAAAAATCCCAGCTATGGTTGAAATACCTTCACTGCTCCAAATTAAATCAGAGGAGTTTCAATCAACTCCATTAATTCATCTGGAGTTTGCATATTTCAATACGCGAGGGAGCCAAGCGATTCACCCCTGAGAATATCGGCAGAAATCTCCCTGGTTTCGGTGTCCCCCGCCCCCAACTCATTTTGCTCCTCCCTTAGATCTTGCTGATGTGAATAATTAAAATGTCACTTCTTAATCCCTTTGTGCTTCTCCAGTAGCAAAACTGCCCCCAAGGCAGCATCCTTCTGAGTTAGATCTCTCTTAAATCACCCTAAACTACTCAATGCGAGATAATTGTACCCTAGACCTGTTCTCCTCCTCCTCCCTCTTTTTCTTCTCCTTCTCATTCTTCTCCTCCTCCTCCTCTTCTCCTTCTCCTTCTGATTCTCCATCTTCCCTTCTTCTTTTCCTCCTCCTCCTCCCCTTCTTCTTCTTCTTCTTCTTCTTCTTCTTCTTCTTCTTCTTCTTCTTCTTCTTCTTCTTCTTCTTCTTCTCTCCTCCTCCTCCACCTCCTCCCTTTTTTCTTCTTCTGATTCTTCTCTTCCTCTTCCTCTCCTCCTCCTCCTCCTCCTCCTTCTGATTCTTCTTCTGCCCTTCTTCTCCTCCTCCTCCTCCTCCTCCTTCTCCTTCTGATTCTTCTCCTCCTCCTTCACCACCACCACCTCTTCTTCTCCTCCTCCTCCTTCTCCTCCCTCTTTTTCTTCTCCTTCTCCTCTTTCCTCCTCCTTCACCACCACCTCCTCCTCTATTATTTCTTCTTCTTCTTCTTCTTCTTCTTCTTCTTCTTCTTCTTCTTCTTCTTCTTCTTCTTCTTCTTCTTCTTCTTCTTCTTCTTCTTCTTCTTCTTCTTCTTCTTCTCATCCTCCTCCTCCTCCACCTCCTCCACCTCGTCCTCCTCCCTTTTTTCTTCTGATTCTTCTCTTCCTCCTCCTCTTCTCCTCCTTCTCCTTCTGATTCTTCTTCTGCCCTTCTTCTCCTCCTCCTCCACCACCTCCTCCTCCTCCTCCTCCTTCTGATTCTCCTTCTGATTCTTCTCCTCCTCCTTCACCACCACCACCTCCTCCTCCTCCTCTTCTTCTTCTTCTCCTTCTTCTCCTCCCTCTTTTTCTTCTCCTTCTCCTCTTTCCTCCTCCTTCACCACCACCTCCTCCTCTATTTCTTCTTCTTCTTCTTCTTCTTCTTCTTCTTCTTCTTCTTCTTCTTCTTCTTCTTCTTCTTCTTCTTCTTCTTCTTCTTCTTCTTTCTCCTCGTCCTCCTCCCCCCTCCCCCTCCTCCTCTTTAAATAGTTTTGGAATGGGAGGCTTGTTTTCCAAGGGAAGATGGGTGTCTTGATGCCTGCAGCCCTTTCCCCAATTCAATACAATAATACAATAATACAATAGCAGAGTTGGAAGGGATCAATCCTTGGGAAAGAGAGCAATCCTTCCCTCTCTTGGCTCCCTCCCAGAATTCCCAACAGCCCCATGGAAGTTGTAGTCCGGACACCTTTGGAAAGGAAGTAAAGCATGCGCGTTGGAAGAGAAGGGAAAGGCCGAGGTGATAAGCGGGGCGGAGGGGAGGGGGTTTCCAAAAGGTTCCAACTGTGGAGGGAGAGCGTTTCAGGGATCGGAAGGGGATTTCCTCCCAGGAGCTGGGGAAACTGAGGCACAGCCAAACCTTCCGAAAGGAGGTGGGGGAAATCCTGAGCTCTCTGACGTTCGATTCTTACAGGTTCTGCTCTTGGTAGCAAAAACCTTGAAAGCCTCTTGAAGTCGCCATCGCCAGTCTAAATCCCAATCCATTTATTTTTGTTGTCGTTGTTGTTTGGTGACTTTGAGGTACGGAAAGCAGGAGCCGAATCCTCCCAACTTCATCCCAGACAACAGTATTTCACGGAGTGGATCCTCTCTGGCTGACAGATCCTTTTTTTTTAAAATTCCTCCTCTAGGGACCGAGTTTGAATATACCGACTCTGAAAGCGAGGTGAAGATCCGGAAGAAGTCCCCGGCGGGCGTTCTGCACGGGAAGAAAGGATCCCTCGATCCAGGTCCCTCAGCGAGCGCCATGGAGGCCTCCACGGGCAACAGCGCCTTGGACAAGACCAAGATGGCGCCCGAGAAGAGCCGCAAGCTGAGGAAATTCAGGTCCCCCAAAGACCTGAGCTTCGAATTCGGGCTGGAGGTCACCGACGACGATTCTTGGAATCGCCGACGAAGCGAACGGATCTTCCTCCACGACGCGACCGCCTCGGCTGGGTTGGCCTCCAGCGCCTCCGCCAGCTCGATCCCGGTGTCCAAAAGCGGACGCTGCCTGAAAGGGGGGGACCTTTTGAGCCCCAAGAAGGAAGGGAGCAAAGGGAAGGAGAGGAAAGAAGTGAGCAAGGTAGGAACTGGGGGGAGGTGGGGGGATGGGATGGGGGTTTTGAGAGAAATGTGGGTAGGGGGAGTTGAGTTTCTGGCCATTTGGACTTCCGTTCCTTTACTTTGGAAAAAAATATGATCCCCAAATGGGAAGCATTTAAAATAATAATAATAATAATTATTATTATTATTCTTCAACAACTACATTCTAAGAAGATACTTGGTTGATACTTAGGATGCTGGAAGCAAACCGTATCAACCATTAGCACCAGTCAATGGTACTTGAGATGCATTTTTAAATGTTTCAGTGGGCTGAGTTTCATGTTTCATGAATAAAGATAATAATAATGATGATGATGATGATGATGATGATGATGATGATGATGATGATGATGCAGGAAAATTAAACAACATTTTTCCATGAAAGATCAAGTTAGAGACAGATGGTCATGGAACAAAACTCAATCCTTCCCTTCCTTCCTTTTTTCTTTCTCTCTTTTTCTTTCCTTCCCTCCTTCCCTCTCACTTTCTTTTTCTCCCTCTCCCCCTCTTTTTCTCTCTCCTTCCACTTCCTTCCCCTTTTCTTTCTCTCTTTTTCTTTCTTTCTCTCCTTCCCCCTCTCTTTCTTTTTCTCTTTCTCCTTGTCACTCTCTTTCTCTCTCTCCATCTTCCCTTCATTCCCTTTTTATTTCTCTCTTCTTTCTCTTTCTTTCTTTCTTTCTTTCTTTCTTTCTTTCTTTCTTTCTTTCTTTCTTTCTTTCTTTCTTTCCTTCCTTCCTTTCTTCCCTCTATCACTTTCTTTTTCTCTTTCTCTCTCCTTTCCCTTCCTTCTCCTTTTCTTTCTCTTTTTTTCTTTCTTTCCCTCCTTCCCCCTCTCTTTCTTTTTCTTTTTCTCACTGTCACTTCACCTTCCCTTCCTTCCCTTTTTATTTCTCTCTTCTTTCTTTCTTTCCTCACTTCCTTCTCTCTTTCTCCTTCTCTCTCTCTCTTTTTCTCCTTCCTTCCCCCCCTTCCTCCCTCTTTGGCTTTCCCTTCCTTCCTTCCCTTTTTCTTCCTCTCCTTTTCTTTCCTTTCTTCTCTCTCTCTTTCTCTCTCGCCTCCCTTCCTTCCTTTTCCTCTTTCTTTCTTTCTTTCTCTCTCTCTCTCTCTCTCTCTCTCTCTCTCTCTCTCTCTCTCTCTCTCTCTCTCTCTCTCTCTCTCTCTCTCTCTCTCTCTCTCTCTCTCTCTCTTTTCTCTCTCTCCAAGCCAACCGCCTCTTGCCATCTCTGCATCTTTCTCCTTTTGTCTTGCAGAAGAAGAAAAATAAAGACGGGGCCGTCTGCTCTTCCTCTGGCTCATCCTCTTCTTCCTCCTCTTCGCTTTCTCCTCTGGGCATCGCCAGCTCCCTGCCGGATCTGCGTGCCAGCTTGGCCAACTCTTTGACCTCCAACAAGAAGACCAAGGGCAAAGCTAAGACTAAAGAGGCGAAGAAGGAGGTGAGAATCAGAGCCAGGAAGAAAAAGGGGCCTCACCCCATTTCTGCCCTCCACCAGTTGCCCCCAATGAAGCAGGAACCTGAATCCCAGGCAGACACCTGTAACCATTAGGCCACACAGAAGCGATTTAGAACGGAGGAGAAACTTCCTGACAGTGAGAACAATGAATCAGGGGAACAGAAGTTGCCTCCAGAAGTTGTGAATGCTTCCAACACTGGAAGTCTTTAAGAAGAGGTTGGGTAGCCATTTGTCTGCAATGGTATAGGGCTTCCTGCCTAGGCAGGGGGGTTGGACTAGATGACCTCCAAGGTCCCTTCCAACTCTGCTCTTCTAAGTCCAACTCTTTACTCGTGTGACTGGGGAATTCTGGGAGTTGAAGTCCGCATATCTTCAAAGTTACTGAGGTTGAGAAATACTGCCCCGATGAGTAAGATTTCACTCAAGACTGGGCCATTTTTATCTGCGTTTTATTGAAGCCAAGGGAGCTAGACATTCACGGCCAACAAAAGTCAGGCTGCCATGGAGGCCCACATTGGTGCAACTCCTTGGAATATCTCCAGCCCTGTGAGTTTTACTCCCCTGGGATTCCAACACCAGTCAAGGTTGTGTACCCCACAATGGAAAAGCTTCCCTAGCAGTTGCTTTTCACTGTTAGGCTCATTTAATACAATACAATAGCAGAGTTGGAGGGGACCTTGGAGGTCATCTAGTCCAACCCCCTGCCTAGGCAGGAAGCCCTATACCGTTTCAGACAAATGGCTATCCAACATCTTCTTGAAGACTTGCAGTGTTGGGGCCTTCACAACTTCTGGAGGCAACTTCTGTTCCACTGATTCATTGTTCTCACTGTCAGGAAATTCCTCCTCAGTTCTAAGTTGCTTCTCTCCTGGTTTAATTTCCACCCATTGCTTCTTGTTCTACCCTCAGGTGCTTTGGAGAATAGCTTGACTCCCTCTTCTTTGGGGCAACCCCTGAGATATTGGAAGACTGCTATCATGTCTTCCCTAGTCCTTCTTTTTATTAAACTAGACATACCCAGTTCCTGCAACCGTTCTTCCTATGTTTTAGTCTCCAGTCTTTGGAAGACCTGGCCTCAAATATTTGGGTGTAGCGATAACAGCGAGTAGAAAGAAAGGACAGGAGGAGGAGGAGCTTAGCTACCATCACCTGTGGGCACCAGAAGGTGGCCGAGTCAGTTGAGGGCCTCCAAAGTGTGCAAGTAGAACAATACATCTGGTTTCGTTGTAGACCCGAGGGAAAGGAGGAGCCGTGAGCAAACTTATGGAAAGCATGGCCGCCGAGGAAGACTTTGAACCCAACCAAGATAGCAGCTTCTCCGAGGACGAGAACATCCCCTTGAACCTCCTCCTGGAAAGGCCCCTGACGCCAGGTGGGTAGATGGGATGGTGGCGTGAGAAAGACCTTGGGAGAAGGAAGCCGGGAAGGAATCCTGCCTAGCAACTGTCAGAGAAGAGAGCGCGGGTTGCCCACCGCGAGTCCCCGCTCTCAGCTCTGGTTCTCTTACAGCCCCTCGTTCTTGCATCATCGACAAAGACGAACTGAAGGATGGCTTGAAGGTCCTCATCCCCATGGATGATAAGTTACTCTACGCCGGGCACGTCAAGACCGTCCATTCTCCTGACATGTAAGCAAAGGGCTTTCTCCATCCTAGTTCCTGTGAGCCTACTGAAGACTCTATTTTTTTAATTGGAAATACTTTGGGGGGGGGGGTTCTATTTTGTGGGCTTGAATAAAGGTTGTTGTATTTATTTCAGACTAGCCATTCCCGGCCACGCGTTGCTTCTGGCCCAGTCTGGTTAAATGGCCAACCAATCTGGGTGTAGATCTACACCTGCACACACAAACACATACACACAACCACCGTATAACCCCCAACCTACCTACCTACTGTATTTCTCCCTCCCTCTATCCCTATAGCTGCCTGCCTACCTACCTACCTACTTACCTACCTACTGTATTTCTCCCTCTCTCTATCCCTCTACCTACCTACCTACCTACCTATCGCATTTTCCCCTCCATTTCTCTAATCCTATAGCTGCCTGCTTACCTACCTACCTACCGTATTTTCCCCTCCCTCTCTCTATCTCTCTACCTAGCTACCTACCTATTGTATTGCTCCCTCTCTCTCTCCCTCTACCTAGCTACCTACCTACTGTATTTCTCCCTCCCTCTCTATCCACCTACCTACCTACCGTATTTTCCCCTCCCTCTCTCTATCCCTCTACCTACCTACCGCATTTCTCCCTCCATCTCTCTAATCCTATAGCTGCCTGCCTGCTTATCTACCTACCTACCTACCTACCTACCTACCTACCTACCTACCTACCTACCTACTGTATTTCTCCCTCTCTCTCTCTCTCTCCACCTACCTACCTACCTACCTACCTACCTACATATATACATACACACATACATACATACATACATACATACTGTATATCTCCCTCTCTCTATCCTTCTACCTACCTACCTTCTGCATTTCTCCCTCTCTCTCTCTCTATCCCTATAGCTGCCTACCTACCTACCAGAGTATTTTATGTTATAAAGGATGTCATAAAACAGCAACACCTGTGGCTCGCTGCTCTTTTTTTTTTAACATTTTTTACATTTCCGTTGCGTGTACAGGTGTGACATCTACACAATCTATATCATTGGTGCCGTACTTGAAAGGAACGTTGTGTGAAAACTTGGAAGCGATCGGTGTGCAGGACTTTCGGAGATTACCTGTTTTGAACAAACTCATGGTTACATTTTTATTTATTTCAGATACCGGGTGGTTGTGGAAGGCGAGCGAGGGAACCGGCCTCACATTTACTGCTTGGAACAATTGCTGCAGGAAGCGGTGAGTCGGACGTCTCCTTCCCTTTTTCTCTCCATCCCTTTTCTCCCTGAGACCTAGACCCAACCACTTGTCTGAAATGGTATAGAGCCTCCTGGTTTCAGCAGAGGGTTGGACTTGAGGACCTCCAAGGCTCCTTCCAGCTCTGTTCTGATTGATTGACTGCAGCTCAAACTCGCCTTCATAAGAGAATGTTCTAGTGCAGATAATGGCTGGCGGGGTGCCTCTTTTACCGCTCTCATTGGCCATTGTCCCCGATTCTTCCATCCTTCAGCTCTTGAATCTTCTCCCCATTCAGATCATCGATGTGAAGCCCCCTTCCGTGAGGTTCCTTCCAGAAGGGGCACGAATAGCTGCCTATTGGAGCCAACAGTACCGGTGCCTCTACCCAGGGACAGTTGTCCGAGGTAAGTCCAGGCTGCCTCGATCCATTTTGGGGACAGGATGAAGGTGGACACACGGAATGTAGGGTCCCAACGGTGCTTTTTCGAAAGACAACTGGACTTTGTTTTTCCTTGGAGAGGACGTTTCTCCAAGGGGAGAAAAGAGGAAGGGGCTTCTGCAGGAAGCAATTCGTTCGTTCGGTCGTTAGATTCGTTTCAGGAGTGTGAAGATCTGTCCGTGAATCTCAGAGACTCTGTGCCCAGCCTAGGTAGAAGCACATGTAGGGTCTCCTGCTTGGGCAGGGGGTTGGACTAGATGACTTGCAAGGTCCCTTCCAACTCTGTTAATCTGTTAAATGGGCTTATTATCTGGGGAGGTCTTATTTTCAGGAAAACAGGGTACTCAACCATGTGGAGAACAAGAGGAGGGGAGGAAGGATTACTGGTCTCTCTTTCCCCCAGTTGCAACTCTTCCCTCTTTGGTCTACAGGTGTCCACGATCAAGAGGAAGATGGCAATCTGATCACTGTGGAATTTGACGATGGAGACACCGGGAGGATCCCTTTATCTCACATCCGGCTTCTCCCCCCTGATTACAAGATCCAATGTGAGTTGGGGTTGTTTTTTTGCCACATCCCTGGAGAAAGAATCTCCTTGGGTATCTCAAGATGAGGTGGTGTTGGGGACATCTCCTTTAGGAGACAGAGCGTTGTGAAGCGGAATGGGCAGCTAGAGAGATGTTGCTAGTAGACACACAAATAGAGTCTCAGACACTGCTAGTAAAAACAAGTAGCTTTACTTGTGATGTGAAACTCAACTACTGCTTCGCAAGCAGTGATAGTAGGTATTGAATCAAATACAGTCCTTAACTCACAAACAATTGCTTACAGTTGCAATCCACGATTCTTCCTTGTTCAGTCAATCAGTCAGTCAGTGAGCGAGCAGAAGAGAGAGAGAGAGAGAGCTCTCCTGACTTCCTCTTATTGCTGAGTTAATTACAGCTGCTAACTACATTCAAACATTTAAAGTCACAAAGACCATTTGTCATCATGGTTTATATACTGTATATTGCCTACCCAACACTAGGATTATACTCCTAACAGGTGGGCTCCCATCACCCTTCCTTCCTTCCTTCCTTCCTTCCTTCCTTCCTTCCTTCCTTCCTGCCTGCCTGCCTGCCTGCCTGCCTGCCTGCCTGCCTGCCTGCCTGCCTGCCTGCCTTCTTCTTCCTTCCTTCCTTCTCCTCCTTCCTTCCTTCCTTCCTTCCTTCCTTCCTTCCTTCCTTCCTTCCTGCCTGCCTGCCTGCCTGCCTGCCTGCCTGCCTGCCTGCCTGCCTTCCTTCCTGCCTGCCTGCCTGCCTGCCTTCCTGCCTGCCTGCCTGCCTGCCTGCCTTCTTCTTCCTTCCTTCCTTCTCCTCCTTCCTTCCTTCCTTCCTTCCTTCCTTCCTGCCTGCCTGCCTGCCTGCCTGTGTGCCTTCTTCCTTCCTTCCTTCTCCTCCTTCCTTCCTTCCTTCCTTCCTTCCTTCCTTCCTTCCTTCCTTCCTTCCTTCCTGCCTGCCTGCCTGCCTGCCTGCCTGCCTGCCTTCTTCTTCCTTCCTTCCTTCTCCTCCTTCCTTCCTTCCTTCCTTCCTTCCTTCCTTCCTTCCTTCCTTCCTGCCTGCCTGCCTGCCTGCCTTCTTCTTCCTTCCTTCCTTCTCCTCCTTCATTCCTGCCTTCCTTCCTTCCTTCCCCTTCCTTGGGAAGCACCCACTCACTCTGGCACTTGTCCCTCGGCAGGCGCTGAGCCCTCTCCTGCCCTCCTGGTGCCCAGCATGAGACGCCGCAGCCGTAAATCCAGCAAGGACATGGGCGAAGGCAATGGGGCGGAACCAGAAGAATCCGGAGCCAAAGGCAAGGGGCGTGGAAGGAAGGCCAATAAGAAACAGAAAACAGGTATGGCTTACCCCATCTCTGTTGAGGGGGTGGGAGGAGGAGAAGAGCCCAAACCGTTCTTTAAAAATAAAAATACAGGATTGCAAATGATGTGGGGTTTTAAAAAAAAACATTTTAATGTTGTGAGCCACCCAGGGTCATTGGATATGAGATGAGTGTCAAACAAATTACTAACTAACTAACTACATATATACATACATATAAAAGGTAAATTGAAGGCTTCCATCCAACTCAAATGAAAACGAAAGACAAAGGTTCCTCTTGCACATAGGTGCTAGTCGTTCCCGACTCTAAGGGGCGGTGCTCCTCTCCGTTTCAAAGCCGAAGAGCCAGCGCTGTCCGAAGACGTCTCCGTGGTCATGTGGCCGGCATGACTCAATGCCGAAGGCGCACGGAACGCTGTTCCCTTCCCACCAAAGGCGGTTCCTATTTTTCTACTCGCATTTTTAATGTGCTTTCGAACTGCTAGGCTGGCAGAAGCTGGGACAAGTCACAGGAGCTCCCTCCGTTACGCGGCGCTAGGGATTTGAACCGCCAAGCTGCCGACCTTTTTGATCGACAAGCTCAGGGTCTTAGCCCCTGAGCTACCGTGTCCCTCCAACTACATGTATACGTACATTTGTAAATGAGAGATTCTACACTTTTTAACCTGTTCTCCAGTCCTTCCGGCTTATACCTCTTGGTCTTTGTCAATCTTTTGGATTTAAATCGATGGGATTTCTCCCAACTTTAGAAGCGAAGCATCTTCGCATAGCTTACAACCCCTCCTAGGCAGGGGTGTCTATGAAATGTGTGTGGTTTAAAATAAAAATATCGCACTTTCTGTTGCTTTCTAGAAGAATCCGCTCTGGCAGACCAGACCATCGTGGGGGAGATGCTGTCCACCTCTTCTCTTGGTTCGGAACTGCCGGTTTGCAAACAAGCCACCAAAAACTCACAGAAGGTCCAGTCGGACCCTTCCCGGACTCCCCCAGCTCCAGCCGAAGAGAAGCATCACAGCAAAGCAGGCAAAACGAAGATTTCTGCCAAGCTCCATAGCTCGGTTCCTGCCCCCTTCCCGACACCGGTGTTCGGCAACGTTCGTGGGAACGAGCCCTTCCCTGGACCCTATGCTCCTTCCGGCAGCTCCTCGGGGAAAGTCAAACCTTTGAAGAAAGGAAAATCCACAGAGGAGGGACCAGAATTTGGGTCTGCTCCCAAAGCTCAGAGGAAGATCCCAGACAGCGAGATCTTGGTCAAGCTGGACCACGAGGGGGTCATGTCTCCCAAGACCAAGAAGACCAAAGAGGCCATGAGGATGCTGGGGGAGTCAAACTTGGCCAGTAGGAGAGAAGCGAAGACCATCTTAGGCCTCAGCTACACTTGTCCAAACCCCAAGCAGAAATCTTCCCGGGGCAAGGTTGCGGAGGGAGAGCCCCCTGCTAATTTTGGAGGCAAGTTTGAGAACGCTGGAGATCCTCCTCCTTCTTCTAAGGCTCAGGAAGACAGCGGTGAGGTGGCCCCTGCGAGGGACGAGTCGGAAAGTAGCGGTAGCAGCTCGGATTCTGAAGGAGAAGAAGAAGAAGAAACGGAGAAGAACGGAGGTGGAGCTCAAGATACCAGCTCGGCTAGTTCGAGAGCCTCCACCCCAATTTCCTCTTCCAACTCCTCCTCTTCTTCCTCCAGCAGCAGCAGCTCCTCCTCCTCCTCCTCTTCTTCCTCCTCCTCCTCCTCCTCTTCCTCCTCCTCCACCTCCTCCTCCAGCTCCAGCTCCTCTTCTTCTTCCTCCTCCTCTTCCACCACTGACGAAGACTCTTCCTGCAGCTCCGAAGACGAGGGGGCAGAGACCCAACCCAGCGCCTCTTCCACGCAGCCCGCCATCCCCGCCAAGCCCACCAAGGCCTCCTCAGGGAAATCTCCGTCCTCTTCACATTCCCGAAACCCGAAGCAAACCCAGCAACAGGTAGCGCAAAAGCAACAACCGGGCGGGAATAAGAACCGGAGCAAGAAACGGGAAGGAATCCATTTGCCCACCACGAAAGAACTAGCCAAACGCCAGAGGCTGCCCTCGGTGGAGAACCGGCCCAAAATTGCCGCCTTCCTGCCCGCCCGGCAACTGTGGAAGTGGTTTGGGAACCCTACCCAGGTAAGAGCCCCCATCCGCCATCCTGGATTGTCCTTGGCTATGATCTCTTAGGTTGAGGTGGGGCCCTTATTTTCATCCATGTTCACGCTGGCTGGGTGTCTGGAAAGGGTCAACTCACATCTGGAAGTCACTAAGTGAGGACACAGATGGTTAACTCTTTTATATACATATATATATATATAATGAAAACAATAAAAAACATAGATAGATAGATAGATAGATAGATAGATAGATAGATAGATAGATAGATAGATAGATAGATAGATAGATAGATAGATGGATGATTGTTTTCACAACTTCCTGTTAGGGCCCCATTAAGGGAGGAGACATACTGTTTCCCTCTCTGCCTTTCGGCTCATCACCAGAGACCATCTAGACAGAGAACCAGGAATTATGTTGTGTAAATATTTTAGATATGTGTGTTAGTTTTATGAGCTGATCAATAAATTTAAATTTGAGAGACCAAGATAGATCTATTTCGAGCTTATTAGCTCTCATCAGTTGGCCACACCCCACTGGGATTCGAACCGGGGCTGCAATGCATCCAAGGCAGAAGCCTAGCAATACAGCCTATCCGGCTCTACCCATTTCATCAGCTAAGACAGGAGTATTTAGTATAGATAATTGTTTTCACAACTTCCTGTCACCTATATATATATATATAGGTAATTGTTTCACAACATCCTGTTAAGAGGCCCCAATTAAGGGAGGAGACATACTGTTTCCTTTCCTGCCTTTCGGCTCATCACCAGAGACCATCTAGACAGCAAGCCAAGAGTTCTGTTGTGTAATTTTTTTAGATATGTGTGTTAGTTTTTATGAGCTGATCAATAAATTAAATTAGAGAGAGATCAGGATAGATCTATTTCGAGCTTATTAGCTCTCATCAGTTGGCCATACCCTTTTACTGGGATTCGAACTATATATATATATAGTTTTTTATTGTTTTCATTTTTATAACAGACTCGCCATTCCCGGCCACGCGTTGCAGTGGCCCAGTCTGGTTAAATGGCCAACCAATCTGTGTGTAGATCTACACCTGCACACACAAACACATACACACAACCACCGTATAACCCCCAACCTACCTACCTGCTGTATTTCTCCCTCTTTCTCTCTTTATCCACCTACCTACTTATCTACCTACCTACCTACCGTATTTCTCTCTCTATCCCTCTACCTACCTACCTACTGTATTTCTCCCTCTCCCTCTCTATCCCTCTCCCTCCCTCCCTACCCACTTAGCGACAGAAAGGTTGGGCTCAAGTATGGTCGTACACCGAGGACGATCTGTATTAACTTAACCAGCAAGCTAAGCCACAGGTCAGCCAGTCCGCAGCTTGGCGGAATGTGGAAAGTCGAAATGTGGAGGTTTTCTTAACTCCCTGCTTTTTCCCGCCCACAGAGACGCGGAATGAAGGGGAAAGCCCGCAAACTCTTCTACAAGGCCATTGTCCGTGGGAAGGAGATCATTCGTATCGGAGACTGTGCCGTCTTTCTGTCGGCGGGGAGGCCCAACCTTCCCTACATTGGCCGGATCCAGAGCATGTGGGAATCCTGGGGAAACAACATGGTGGTCCGAGTGAAATGGTTCTATCACCCTGAGGAGACCAACCCTGGGAAGAAGCTCAACGAAGGCAAGGTAAGTCAAGTCAAGTTAGTCAAGGCTGGTCAAAGGTTGGTCAAAGATTAGTCAAAGGTTGATCAAAGGTTGGTCAAAGATTAGTCAAAGGTTGGTCAAAGGTTAGTCAAAGGGTGGTCAAAGATTAGTCAAAGGGTGGTCAAAGATTAGTCAAAGGTTGGTCAAAGATTAGTCAAAGATTAGTCAAAGGCTGGTCAAAGGTTTATCAAGGGTGGTCAAAGGTTAGT
Source organism: Rhabdophis nuchalis (assembly GCA_039707465.1). NCBI lineage: Eukaryota > Metazoa > Chordata > Lepidosauria > Squamata > Natricidae > Rhabdophis > Rhabdophis nuchalis. The sequence continues at coordinate 22,064,317 of CM077652.1, read as the reverse complement.
CAAAGGTTGGTCAAAGATTAGTCAAAGGTTGATCAAAGGGTGGTCAAAGATTAGTCAAAGGGTGGTCAAAGATTAGTCAAAGGTTGGTCAAAGATTAGTCAAAGGTTGGTCAAAGGTTAGTTAAAGGGTGGTCAAAGATTAGTCAAAGGTTGGTCAAAGGTTAGTCATAGTTGACCAATTCTAACCTTCTTGTAAACTAGCCTGAGTGCTACATTAATAGTTGGGGACACTGGAGAGAACAGCTTTGGAGAGCCCTTAAGGTTCCCACCTTTAAGCTAGATATAGATAGATATGGATATAGAGATAGAGGTAGAGATGATAGAGATAGATCAGGGCAGGTTCCTGCCAGTTCTAACCTCTCCTATAGAAGAGGTTCCACAGATCTACAGTGCTGTTTAGAACCGGTTCCAGCTCCCTCCCCCCGCCCGTCCTCCCATCATCAAGATGAAGAGTGAGAGGAGGAATTCTGGGAGTTGAAGCCCACAAGTCTTAAAGCTGCCAAGTTTGAACACCCCTGGGGTTTTTTTTTCCTAAAACGTTCGGGGTGTGAGGGTCTTGTAACTTGACAGCTTTGAGACTTGCATGCTTCAAATGCCAGAGTTTCTGAGCCAACATTTTGGTGGCTAAGCAAGAGCGTGGTTAAGTGAGTTTCACCACATTTGACAAGTTGGCCATGCCCACCCGGTCACATGACTTCCAAGCCACTCCCACCCGGTCACATGGCTGGCAAGCCACTCCCACAAAGCAGGCCACACCTACAGAAGTAGTTCTAAAAAAATTTGACACCCACCACTGATATAGATATACTGTAGATAAAGATATAGATAAAGGGATAGATATAGGGATAGGGGTATAGATATAGATGATAGAGATATAAAGATAGAGATATATGGATATGGATAGAGATAGAGAGATAGAGATATATGGATATGGTTATGGATCTAGAGATAACATTTATACGCCACCCATCTCATTGACAAGTGCTGGTTGGCCTTGTTTTCCTAATCTTCTCTTGATGGCTGTGGGTTTTTTCTCTCTCCTCTCTTTGATCGTCCTTCTGCTTCTTCTGCACGACGCTTGGACTTCAGCGATGGGATCAAAAATCTGCCCAGACCTTATCAGCCGCCCTTCAAGCTTCCAGCCAGAGAAAAGACTTCATGGAGGTGTGTAGAAGCCCACCATCACAGGAATTGGTAGCCCCTTTTCTGACTCAGGTGTTTGGTGAACATCAGATGTTTGTCAACTGAAACTGATGTCCCCAAAGGCCACTGGACTTTGTTTTTTTTCCCTTGAAGACATTTCACCTCTCATCCAAGAAGCTTCTTCAGTTCCACACCATTCATTCAGAACTGAAGAAGCTGCTTGGATAAGAAGTGAAATGTCTTCAGAGAAAAACCAAAGTCCAGTTGCTTTTTGAAAAAGTGCATGAGAGAGAGAGAGAGAGAGAGAGAGAGAGAGAGAGAGAGAGAGAGAGAGAGAGAGAGAGAGAGAGAGAGAGAGAATGTGTGATGAGTAGAAGGTGCTGGGACCTTAGAAGGTCTTATTTGCTTTCTCATTGACAAGTGCTGGTTGGCCTTGTTCCCTAATCTTCTCTTGATGGCTGTGGGAGAGAGAGGGGGGGGGAGGGAGAGAGAGAGAGAGAGAGAATGTGTGATGAGTAGAAGATGCTGGGACCTTAGAAGGTTTTCTTTGCCTTCAAAGCCTGGAGGAACGTTCAGCAGATGTTCTAACGTTTCTCCTCTCCTCTTCCTTTCTCCAGAGGGCTTTATACCAGTCTTCCCACGTGGATGAAAACGACGTTCAGACAATCTCGCACAAATGCCTGGTGGTGGACTTGGAACAATACGAGCAGATGCTGAAGACGAAGAAGTATCAAGACAGCGAAGATTTATACTACCTAGCAGGGACCTACGAGCCCACCACGGGCATGATCTTTAACACGGATGGAGTCCCCATCGTTTGCTGACCAGCTTTGGAGAACGGAGAAAAGCGGGAGGCACCTCGCACCTTGGGACTCCCTCGGAGGAACGACAGACGGAATGAAAAAAAAAAAGTTATGTGCCTGGTGAAACGACAGCATGATTGTGTTGTGCTCGGTCACAATGTTCCCAAAATTAGAGAGAGAGAGAGAGAGAGAGAGAAATCTGCACGAGATTCTCCCCATCCTCCAAACCACTTCATGGATTCAGAAAGCGACGGATCAGATTCTGTGGCTCCTGAAAAGGAATTTACCCTTTTGGGATTTTTAAGAGAACGAATTCATGGGCAGTGGGCCTCCTTCCGGTCCTTTGCATTAAAGTATGGGACTACGGGCAGCTCCAACCCTCCATCTTTGAGTAATGGACGTTCACAGGTTACTTCGAGAGGCCAATTTATTTGGGTTGGGGTTGTGGGTTGGGGAGGAATTGGCACTTTTTTTAATCTTCAGGGTACCGGTTTTATCTGCCCTCAACCAACGGAAAACTCAACTTATGGAAGAGTATATGTGTTTTTGGTTCAGGGACAGTTTGAGCAAATGCCAATCAAGAGGTGGGCTGGCCATGTTTTTTTCCAGCCACTCCAAAAACTGTTCTACCAGAGAACCTGGTGTGAAGAAGCAACTGTAAGAAGCCACCTTGGACAACAAGATGGGGGGAGCAGTTGTTCCACTTTTCTTTTGAGTTACAAGGACTTAAGGGCGGGTGGGTGGGGGGTTCAGAAACCCACTGCCGGATTTCATTTATTCTCTTCTGCAACCCTTTCTCTCCAAACTCTTGGCATGAATGAAGGAGCCTTCTTCCTCTTCCACGGAAGAGCTGTTCAACGGACACGCTTCCTCCTTCGTGTAAAGTGAATGTATTTACTCCAGGTCCCACTTGGGGGGAAAAATAGCTCCTCATCAGAGGTTCATAAATATTGTGGGGGCGGGAGGGGGGAATCTATATTTGAGAAAGTAGACAGGTCAGCTGCCTTGCTACGGCCACCTCGAGAAACATTTCAAACACACCTTCAACATCGGCCAACTTGCCCTTGAGGACTACTGGATGGTCTTCCTCGCGTCCTCCTGTCTCACCATCGCCAAAACTCAGCACTTGTCGGACGCACGTCGTTGGCTGGTCATCTTGGGCCACACAATTGGGTCTCGCCGCAGGGTCATCTGCGTAGAGCTCACCTCGTGAACCGGCCATCCAGAAAGCTGCCATCTTCCACCCCAAGGGTGTGGTGAGACCTTGAGCATGTTACCACCTGCCTCCTTTTGAGACGAACGAAGAGCCCCTCGGAGCCGAGCTACCGCTTGGGCGTGGACCTCATGCAAGGCCAGAGAGGACAACACGGTGACCCTCCTGAGGCCAGCGTTTTTGCACTTACGAAACCCCGCCAAACTCACACACTACAAAAGTAGACATCAGAATGGTTCCTGACCGGGACAGAAATTGTACCGTTTTCAAGCACTACAAGGGGAGTGGAGGGGAGACTTATTTCTACCTGACTTAACCCGATGCAGATGTTTCTTTTAGTTTCTGCGATGGTACAAAAGGGACTCTTTCCCTCGGAATTCCCTTCGCCACCCATTTTGAGAACCACATGGTGCTGCCCTGCCTTGGCTGCTTCCTCCAGTTCACCAGTTCATAGCTTCCAAGCCTTAGATGGACGACGTTTCTAGGAGGAACAACGCTGGGCCTGTACAGTTTTCATACCTCCCAAGGCTCGCCGGAGCCCTTTTCCAACGTATTGTAAAAAGCAAAAGACACACACACAAAAAAAGAGCAAAAGCAAAAACACCTCTTTAAAAAATACAAAAACGGAGGAGGAGGAAAAACCAAGGAAAGAGAGAGAGAGAGAGAGAGAGAAAAGACGAACAAAAACGGGGGCGGGGAAGCAAAAAGCAAAAAAGAAAGAAAGAAAACGGATTTACCTTTTTAATTATAAATATAAAGTATAAATATATAAATATATATAAATATATAAACTTTTTAAAGAAAAAAAACTGTGAAAAAAAGAATTATGGGGAAAGTATAGAACGCAGCGTCTGACATTGAGACTTTTATTTTTTATTTCCGGTTGGAATTGTGACTGTCGAAGAAAAAAGAAAAAAAGAAAGGAGAGAGAGAGAGAAGGAGAGGGAGGGGGGGGGGAAGAGAGAGGACGGACGGACGGACGAACACAGGGGAATAGCAGAGCCAGGCGTTGCTTAGAAAACAGCGGACTGTATCCGTAGGGCGCGAAGTTCTCGCGGGGAGATGCGGGAAAGGAAGCAATGCGTCACGAATGTTCAAGTAGAAAGCACTTAATTGCCCATTGCCTTCTATGAAAACACAAGGAGTTTTGCAGACAATCCAGAAAGGAACGGAGCCAAGTGTTTGGTTGTTTTTTTTCTTTTTTTGTTGTGTGTGTGTGTGTGTGTGTGTGTGTGTCCTTTTCCTTCCCTTGTTGTTTTGTGTTTTTTTAAAGCGTTTTCATTTGTCCCCCACCTTTTTTCTTTTCTTTTTTTGCATTCTGTTCGTTGCTGTACGATGTGTGATTCTTTTTCATAAAAAAAAAAAAGAAAGAGAAAAGAAATCTTGAAAACTCGAAGCGTTTCTGTTTTTCTTTTTGCCTCGGCTTCAATGCGGCTGCTGAGTTCTTGGCAGGGGTGGGTTCCAAATTTTTTAGAACCTACTCTGTGGGTGTGGCCTATTTTGTGGGCGTGGCTTGGCAGTCATGTGACAGGGTGGGAGTGGCCACCTTTTAAAATGTGATGAAACTCATTTAACAACGCTCTTGCTTAGCAACCAAAATTTTGGACTCAATCGTGATGATAAATTCTTTCTTTCTTTCTTTCTTTCTTTCTTTCTTTCTTTCTTTCTCTCTTTCTTTCTTTCTTTCTTTCTCTTTCTTTCTTTTTCTTTCTTTCTTTTTTCCTTTCTTCCTTCCTTTCCTTTCCTTCCCGTTGGGTCCCTGGCAGCGGCGGGCCAGATTTACTTCCAGGTACGCCGGTGGAACCCCCTCTCACCGGTTCTCTAAATTTCACCAACTGGCTCTCGCGAGTAGGTGCGAGCCTGCAGAAACCCACCACTGGTTCTTGGGATGCTCTCGCTCAGGAGCAGTGGCCGTATTCTACCGGTTCGGGCAAACCGGTAGCAGCTGCTGCAGGATTTAGATTTTAGATTTTATTAAATTTATATCCTATCTCCAAGAGGACCCAGGGCGGCGCACAGGCATTTAAAAAACACAATATACAGTACAAAAATATACAAACATCCTAAAACCCTATTGAACTAAATACTCCTGCGCTAAAAATATAGTTCTAAAACCCTCTAATTAGAAATTTGTATAACTAACCCTCAGTCGTTTATCGGGTGGATTTACCCTAAGCCGGCTTGCTGAAACAGGTGCGTTTTTAAACGCTGGCGGAATAGGCGGAGGTCCGAGGTGGTACGGAGATCGGGAGGCAGGTCGTTCCAGAGGGCTGGGCCCGCCACAGAGAAGGCCCTTCCCCTGGGCGTCGCCAACCGGCAATGCCCGGCCGACGGCACCCGGAGAAGACCCTCTCTATGGGAGCGGATCGGACGAAGGGACGAAGGAGGCTCCGCACAGCCGCCCCGACGTAACGCATGACTTTCTGCGCACGCGCGCTCACATTTCTGAAACTGGTAGCGAAGGTAAGTGAATCCCACCTTCTATTCCAGAAGGATACCCTGATTTCAAAGAGCTCGAAATAAAAATTAAAAAACCAGAATAACAGAGTTTTGGAGGGACCCTAGAGGTCTTCTAGACCAACCCTCTTCCCTGGGCAGGAAATCCTGTAACATTTCAGACAAACGTTTGTCCCCATCTCTTCTTGAAAACGTCCAGTGATGGAGCACTCGCAACTTCTGGAGGGAGGTTGTTTCACTGATTACCGTACTTTTCCGGAGTATAAGATGCTCCGAAGTATAAAACGCACTAGGCTTTTGGGGAGGAAAACAAGAAAAAAAAAACTGCCTCCCAGCAATTTGCCTCCTCGCAGCAAACAGCCCAATTTCAGTTTCAGCACAGCCTGATTATCACAAGGGGGAAAAAAATCTACCACCCAGCAATTTGCCTCCTTGCAGCAAACAGCCCGTTTCAGTTTCAGCACAGCCTGATTAGCACAAGGGGGGGGGGGGAAATCTTCCTCTGCCTCCCAACAATTTGCTTCCTTGCAGCAAACAGCCCGTTTCAGTACAGCCTGATTAGCACAAGGGGGAAAAAAATCTACCACCCAGCAATTTGCCTCCTTGCAGCAAACAGCCCAATTTCAGTTTCAGCACAGCCTGATTAGCACAAGGGGAAAAAAAATCTACCACCCAGCAATTTGCCTCCTTGCAGCAAACAGCCCGTTTCAGTTTCAGCACAGCCTGATTAGCACAAGGGGGGGGGAAATCTTCCTCTGCCTCCCAACAATTTGCTTCCTTGCAGCAAACAGCCCGTTTCAGTTTCAGCACAGCCTGATTAGCACAAGGGGGGGGGGGGGAAATCTTCCTCTGCCTCCCAACAATTTGCTTCCTTGCAGCAAACAGCCCGTTTCAGTACAGCCTGATTAGCACAAGGGGGAAAAAAAATCTACCACCCAGCAATTTGCCTCCTTGCAGCAAACAGCCCGTTTCAGTTTCAGCACAGCCTGATTAGCACAAGGGGGGGGGGAATCTTCCTCTGCCTCCCAACAATTTGCTTCCTTGCAGCAAACAGCCCGTTTCACTTTCAGCACAGCCTGATTAGCACAAGGGGGAAAACAATTCTTCCTCTGCCTCCCAACAATTTGCTTCCTTGCAGCAAACAGCCCGTTTCAGTACAGCCTGATTAGCACAAGCAGCTGATTGTCGGATGGATCGGCTTCCCAAAGATCAGCTGTTTAGGGTTGCAGGGATTGCCATAGCCCTATTGCCGCACCTCTGCGCGCCCCATTTTCAGCCTCCTCCATTTTCGGCCTCTGTGCGCCCCATTTTCTGCCCGTTCTAGAAGTGCGTCTTATACTCCAAAAACTATGGTAATTGTTATCCTCGTCAAGGAATTTCTCCTTAACAGCCCTCTGTTTTAAAGAGGGCGGCGTGCGTGAAAACAAAATCAAACCTGTGATTAGATTTTTTTAAAAATTGGATTTTTATCGCAATGATTGTGGAAGAATGGGTGGCAAGTGGGTAACATAGATCAGCCTTATTTTTATGTGTATTTGCATGCCCACGCGCGCACACACACACACACACACAAGGTTTGAGCACTGGCAGCATTCACACATAACACTAAGCCAAGCTTAATTTTAACCATGGTTTTTGAAGGAATGATTTTCCCGGAGAGAAATCCTCGTCACTTTCTTAAACCAATCCTGGTTTTAGTTCCCTATTTCCCAGTGTTTCCCCGAAAATAAGCCCTTCTCAAAAATAAGGCCAAGCCCTTATTTTGGGGGGAGGAGGGGGTGAAAATAAAATAAGTCCCTGTCTTATTTTCGGAGTAACACAGTAGTAACTAGCATAGTGGTCGTCAACCTGGTCCCTACCGCCCACTAGTGGGCGTTCCAGCTTTCATGGTGGGCGGTAGGGGGGGTTTGTCCAATACTGAAGCACTTTCCTTTTTTAAATTTAATTGACTTCCCTTCTTTATAAATCACCATGACTGTGGAACCGATGGGCGGTTAGAAAATTTTGCTACTAACAGAGAGACAAAAGTGGGCGGTAGGTAGAAAAAGGTTGACTACCCCTGATCTATCTATCTATCTATCTATCTATCTATCTATCTATCTATCTATCTATCTATCTATCTATCTATCTATCTATCTATCTATCTATCTATCTATCTATCTATCTCTATAACTATAACTATATCTACCTACCTACCTACCTACCTACCTACCTACCTACCTACCTACCTACCTAGTATCTCTCTCTCTATATATATATCAGTGGTCATCAACCTGGTCCCTACCACCCACTAGTGGGTGTTCCAGCTTTCATGGTGGGTCGTAGGGGTTTTTTGTCCAATACTGAAGCACTTTCCTTTTTTTAAATTTAATTGACTTCTTTATAAATCACCATGACTGTAGGACCAGTGGGCGGTTAGAAAATTTTACTACTAACAGAGATACCAAAGTGGGCGGTAGGTATAAAAAGGTTGACTACCCCTCATCCATCCATCCATCCATCCATCCATCCATCCATCCATCCATCCATCTCTATAACTATATCTATATCTACCTACCTGCCTACCTACCTACCTACCTACCTACCTACCTACCATCTCTCTCTCTATATATATATATCAGTGGTCGTCAACCTGGTCCCTACCGCCCACTAGTGGGCGTTCTAGCTTTCATGGTGGGCGGTAGGGGGGGTTTGTCCGATACTGAAGCACCTTCCTTTTTAAAATTTAATTGACTTCCCTTCTTTATAAGTCATCATGACTGTAGGACCAGTGGGCGGTTAGAAAATTTTACTACTAACAGAGATACCAAAGTGGGCGGTAGGGATAAAAAGGTTGACTACCCCTGAACTAGCATGTTGGACTGAGCAGGAAACCTGTATTTGATCATCGCAAACCAGGAGTCCTCATCTCGTCTCAAAACGTGATTTCTTTTCCAAGATGAAGTTTTTGCAGATTGTCCAATCTTGCAACCGCCATCCGTCTTCTCGCACATCCACGTGAGAAAATATTGGCTTAGTGTTTGGTGCGGATGGAAAAACAACAACAACAATCCAAGTTCAGGGTTTGCAACGTTGTCTAAACCGTTCCACAGCAAGGGGTTTGGCAAATCATAATAATAGAGCAGATCAAGCGCCTGCGGGGAGCAAAACCTGGTTGGTTGGCGGAAGGCAAGCAGACGGCGACGGGGTCCTGCGGGGCTGCCAAATTTGCAAAGCAGATGGTTGGCGGTATTTTTGTGTGTGGTGCTCATCGGCGGCCACGCGCACATGGATCCCGAGACCAGGAATTCGTTCCTTGATTGGATCCTGTGACTTCTGTGCCCCAATTGCTTATTTTAAACCTTTCCTACGTAAACTCGGTTCAGATCTGGGAAGAGACACTGTTGCAGCCTTCGTGCATCATTTCCACCCCCCCAAAAGGGACACAAAGCAAATAGCTGCAAATTTGGCTGCAGTTTGCAAGCCTGGAACAACCTAGTTTTACGAAATTCTCGATGCCACCCCTTACAATGTGTTATCCACCACTTCTCCAGATCTTTGGTGGGTATCCTTGAACTCAGAACAACCGTGATTTTGCGGCTTTTGAGGTTCTCTGCCCCAAAGCCAGCCTGGTGGAGAGATGATGGAGACGTTGGTCCCAAGACAGGGGAGGTATTGATTGCTGCACAAACTGCAGAAGGTTTTGCAAAGGGGTGCTTTGTGTGTGTGTGTCTCTCTCTCACTTTTGCCCTTCAGGGAGGTATTTGAGTGGAGGGGTGCGGTGGCCTAGAGGCGGAGCGCCCGCCTCACAACCAGGAGGCTGTGTGTTCGATCCTAGGTAGAGGCAGATATGTCTTTCTCTGGGCACATGGAGAATTTATCTGCCGAACAAAACTCTGCCCTGCCGACAGTTTCCACCCTGTAAGGCAGGGGTCGCCAACCTTTGCAACTTTAAGTCTGAAGGACTTCAGCTCCCAGAATACTCCAGCCAGCTTTGCTGGCTGGAGAATTCTGGGAGCTGAAGTCCTTCAGACTTAAAGTTGCAAAGGTTGGAGACCCCTGGCCCAGGCCCTGACACTGACAGCTTTGCTGGCTGGAGAATTCTGGGAGCTGAAGTCCTTCAGACTTAAAGTTGCAAAGGTTGGAGACCCCTGGCCCAGGCCCTGACACTGACAGCTTTGCTGGCTGGAGAATTCTGGGAGCTGAAGTCCTTCAGACTTAAAGTTGCAAAGGTTGGAGACCCCTGGCCCAGGCCCTGACACTGACAGCTTTGCTGGCTGGAGAATTCTGGGAGCTGAAGTCCTTCAGACTTAAAGTTGCAAAGGTTGAAGACCCCTGGCCCAGGCCCTGAAACTGACAGCTTTGCTGGCTGGAGAATTCTGGGAGCTGAAGTCCTTCAGTCTTAAAGTTGCAAAGGTTGAAGACCCCTGGCCCAGGCCCTGACACTGACAGCTTTGCTGGCTGGAGAATTCTGGGAGCTGAAGTCCTTCAGACTTAAAGTTGCAAAGGTTGAAGACCCCTGGCCCAGGCCCTGACACTGACAGCTTTGCTGGCTGGAGAATTCTGGGAGCTGAAGTCCTTCAGACTTAAAGTTGCAAAGGTTGAAGACCCCTGGCCCAGGCCCTGACACTGACAGCTTTGCTGGCTGGAGAATTCTGGGAGCTGAAGTCCTTCAGACTTAAAGTTGCAAAGGTTGGAGACCGTAAGGGACTGTGGGGTCATTAAATGGAGATCGATTATCACTGTTGCGATGAGGACGCACCAGTCGGGGGCTCCTTCCATGTCCCCAGCAGCGGCTGGAGCGAAGGACAGGAGCTCAACCTCGTCCCACGGCAGCTCTCGGATCTCAAACGTGGGATTGCTAACCTCCTGCCCAGCGGGGACCGATCCAGATTGGATCCTGCAACTTTATCCTGGGACACGTAGATTCGCCTTCGGGATTTTATTATTTTTTTGCACGCGTGTCAGAAGCACTGAACCGCTTCTGGGTGGAAAGGATTATCCGGTGACATCACCGTTGCGATGGGAGAGTGGTACGGTGGCCTAGAGGTGCAGCACCCTCTAGGCTGTGAGTTTCATCCTAGGTAGAGGCAGATAGTTCTCTCTCTGGGCACACGGAGAATGTTATCTGCCGAACAAAACTCCGCCCTGGCGACAGGGAATGGCGTCCGGCCAGTTAAAACATTCTGCTAGCTCCCAAGAGGATGAGGGAGGAATCTGAGCAGAACCTTTCAGCCCAGGTGGGAGGTGGGAGGGACGCAGCTGAATAGTGAATCCCACAGTTCAACTCTGAGCCAGAAAGATACTCTTCAACAAATATATTTGGAGCTGGGTGCGATATCTGGTTAGGGGGGGATACAAAGCAATGGGCCCCATCAAAGTCAAGGTCCTTGACTTAAGGCAAGCTGATTTTGTTGAAAGGGGGATGGCCGTAGTGACAACCCAACTTTTTAAAAAAGATAATTGCAGAAATGTAAAGCTACCAACCCTCTGGTCCGTGCTGTAGAATTCGACTCATCCATTTACGCGGACGACACACAGAAAAGAGGAAACAAACCACAAAAATGAGACGGCCAGGATGTCCTTAACCTGGTTTCTGGTCTTTGGTTTCGTGCAACATGGCTCTTAGCTTCTAGGTCAGCCGACACCACCTAGCTGCTGCTTTTTCAACGTATTTTATGAGATCTAGGTAGAATCTCATCCGTGAATGTCCCATGGGCAAACTTAGAGAGATTGGAATGCTTTCCTGTGTGCTATTTAGAGTAGAGTAGAATGGAATGGAATGGAAGGCAGAATAGAATAGAAAGAATAGAATAGAAAGAATAGAATAGAATGCAGAATAGAATAGAAAGAATAGAATAGAAAGAATAGAAAATAGAATAGAATGCAGAATAGAATAGAATAGAATAGAATAGAGAATAGAAAATAGAATAGAATGCAGAATAGAATAGAAAGAATAGAATAGAAAGAATAGAAAATAGAATAGAATGCAGAATAGAATAGAATAAAATAGAGAATAGAATAGAATAGAAAATAGAATAGAATAGAGAATAGAATAGAATAGAATAGAATGCAGGATAGGATAGAATAAAATAGAGAATAGAATAGAATAGAAAATAGAATAGAATAGAATAGAGAATAGAATAGAATAGAATGCAGAATAGAATGCAGGATAGGATAGAATAAAATAGAGAATAGAATAGAAAATAGAATGGAATAAAGAATAGAATAGAATAGAGAATAGAAAGAATAGAAGAATAGAATAGAAAGAATAGAATAGAATAGAAAATAGAATAGAATGCAGGATAGGATAGGATACGATACGATAGGAAAGGATAGGATTACAGAGTTGGAAGGGATCTTGGAGGTCTTCTAGTCCAACCCCCTGCCCAGGCAGGACACCCTACACCACTTCAGACAAATGGCTATCCAACATCTTCTTAAAGATTTGCAGTGTTCACAACTTCTGGAGGCAACTTCTGTTCCACTGATTCATTGTTCTGACTGTCAGGAAATTCCTCCTCAGTTCTAAGTTGCTTCTCTCCTTGATGAATTTCCACCCATTGCTTCTTGTCCTGCCCTCAAGTGCCTTGGAGAATAGCTTGACTCCCTCTTCTTTGGGGAAGCTCCTCAGACACTGCATCATGTCACCCCTAGTCCTTGTTTTCATTAAACTAACAAGGAAAAGAGGTCCAGTCGATATGATTCAACCTCCAAAAAAATTTTCACCCTGTTTTTTCTCTCCTTTGCGCCCTAAAACCCCAGCGATCTGTGCAAATATCCCTCTACCTTAGCCTGTCTCAAAGTCTGGGAATTCACCTTTTTTATGGGAGACGGATGTGTGTCTTCCAACCGTTAACCGAGCAGCTGTCTTTAAAAAAAAACAGAAAAACTAAGCTAGATAGATGATAGACATGAGACAGGTAGAGCAGGGGTCTCCAACCTTAGCAACTTTAAGACTTGTGGACTTCAACTTTCAGAATTCTGGGAGTTGCAGTCCACAAGTCTTAAAGTTGCCAAGGTTGGAGACCCCTGAGGTAGAGGAGGTCTCCTTCGTGACAATGGGCAAGATGCTATTCTGACTGATGGATTTGAGAGTTACGAGGGATTAGCTGTAGAGGACACGCAACCATCCGCTGGCGAAAGAAACATCCTGCCCCGAAATCTGGTTGGGAAAGAACAGGAACGGCGCCCAGCCTGCACAGAAGAATAACCACATGGGTCCTACCCACGCGAGGATGGGTATGGGTATCATACACATGGTCATTGGGTAAAGATGTGGCTTGGGGTTTTTCCATGCGGATCCTGAAAGATCTAGGGCTGTGCCCCCAGCGGGTGTCGGAGTCACAGGCTCTCTTCCCTCCTACCCCGTCATCTTGCCTGGCGTTCCTAGACGTCGGTGGCCCACCGATGGTCTGGTCAGTTCCCATCGAGGACCCAGGCTGTGTAGTTCCCTGGGTAGAGACAGGAACTGGGGGAAGTGCTGGTCAGGCTGTAGGCAGAGTAGGCTACCACAGAGCCCAGGGTCAGCCCCGTCATGTAGGACACGGTCATGGTGTTACCTGGGAGTGAGAAAGGGAGAGGAGATGGTTACAACCCATTGGAGAGGGCGAGGGGGGTCCCACCCACCCCATCCCCCGTGACATCATCCTTGCAAAGTATGCAAATTTGATGTTTGCCGTCCTTTGCAGGATGACGTCATGATTGCACCTGTCTTCGTTGAAGGGATGACCCCACGCATTTTTTTTCCATAGTTATTCCCCTCGACAGGGATGAACGGAAAGATGTAGATAAAATGATAGAGAGATGATGGATGAGAGAGAGAGATAAGAAAATGAAATAGATGACATAGATAGATGGAGATAGATAGATAGATGGATGTAGATAGATAGATGATAGATAGATAGATAGATAGATAGATAGATAGATAGATAGATAGATATAGAGAGATAGATAGATAGATAGATAGATAGATAGATAGATAGATAGATAGATAGATAGATAGATAGATAGATAGATACTGTAGGTAGGTAGGAAGAGTTAGACAGATGATAGAGATAGATGATAGATAATTATGGGTAGAGAGATAGATGATATAGATGATATGCATAGAGACAGACAGACAGACATGGGTATATGGATGGATATAGATGGATGGATAGATATATGATGATAGATGACAGATAGATAACAGAGGTTAGTTACAGAGAATGAGAAAGATAATAGATGATTGATAGATACAGAGAATCTGAGAAAGATAAGAAGATAATACAGATACAGAGAATGGGAGAGAGAGAGAGAGAGAGAGAGAGATGATAGCAGGATAGAGACTTTCTATGACAGTAGTTCTCAACTTCAGAATCTTTAAGGTGGGCAGATTTCAATGCCCAGAATTCCCCATGCTGGCTGGGCCATTCTGGGAGTTGGAAGTCCAGACGTCTTCAAGTTGAGAAGCCCTGCTCTTTAAGATACTTGTTCTATTGAAGTACTAATTCAGTGGCACATACATTTTCCCCCTGACAACGGGCGTCCCACAATTCTTGGTGTGTGTGTGTGTGAAAGGCTGCTTTAACGAACCTGCCAATTCCCGCTGCTCGGGGCTCACTTTCCCAGCCGCCAGGATCATGGGGACGCTGCCGAAGTAGCCGTTGGTGATGCCCATCAGGAGGGAGAAGATGCAAGGCCAGGCCGGGTGGCTAAAGGTGGGCTTGCCACTGGGGTAGACGCAGAGGATAAAGAGTGGGATGAAGACCACTCGCAGGCAGGAGCAGAGGAGGAGGTGGACTCCCCTCCAGTCGTAAGGCAAGGCCGCCAAAATCTGGAAAATGCAGAGGGGGAAAAGAAGGGCGACCAGATTCTTACGAATCTGCAGAATCCACAGGAGAAACGTTAAAGAGACTTCCGGGGTCTGTTTTAGGCTCCAGGACTGGCCCATCTTCCTCCCCGACCCTCCTCACTGTTGGAATCTGCTGCCACTGGTGGGCCACAACCATTCTGACCCTGGGATCCCCTGCAGGAACCTGGCCAAGAGGGTGGGTTACCTTGCCCACGAAATCGGAGAGGTTGAAGACGGCCATGATGAGGATGGGCAGCCATTCGCCCAACGTGCAGTCCCGGATCTCCGATTCCAGCCCAGGGAAGAGGCAGAGGGTGATGAAGTAAGTCACGGCGATGGACAGCATGTAGGTCCAGATCAGGCGGGAGACGACGTAGCGATGGAGCATCATGTCTGCCGTCGGAATGCAGAGAAACAAAGCGGTTAGGCCACGCAAGGCTTTCCATCGTGGCTTGTTGCTTTTGTCAGAAACCAGGTAGACGAGGGGGGGGGGAGGAGAGAAGGGAGCTAGGCTGCAATATCAGAAAGACAGGCGGTAGGTGTAACTGCCAAAAGAAAGATTGGAAATTCTTTCTTTCTTTCTTTCTTTCTTTCTTTCTTTTCTTTCTTTCTTCCCTTCCTTCCTTCCCTTTTCTCTTCTTCATTCCTCTTTTCCCCTTTTTCTTTCTTTCTTTCTCTTCCTTCCTCTTTCTTCTCTTTTTCTTTTCTTCCCTTTCTTCCCTTTCTTTCTTCTTTTCTCTTCTTCCTTTTTCTTCCTCCCTTTCTTATTTTCTTTCTTCCTTTATCACTTATCCTTCCTTTTTGTTCCTTTCTCTTTTCTTCTCTTTTCTCTTCTTCCTTCTTCTTCCTTCCTTCTTTCTTTCCTTTCTTCCTTCCTCTCTCCCTTTCTTCCTTCCTCTCTTTGTCTTTCTTTCTCTTTTTCTCTTCTTTCCTTCCTCTTTTTTCTTTTTTTCTTCTTCCATTTCTTTTCTTTCTCCTCTTCCTTCCTCTTGCCTTCCTTCTTTTCTTCCTTCCTTTATCTCTTTCTCTTGCTTCCTTCCTTTTTCTTTCCTCTTCTTTCCTTTCTCTTTTCTTTCTTCTCTTCTTCCTTCCTCACCCATTCTCTTCCTTCTTTCCTCCCTCCCTCTCTTTTTCTTTCTTTCTTTTTTCCTTCCTTCCTTCTTTCCATTTTTCTTTCTTCTCCCCTCCCTCCTTTTCCTTCTTTCCCACCCCTAAAAAGGCAATTGTAAAAAAAGAACCGAAAACAACCTTTCAAGAACCCTCATCAATCTTTGGCCTTCGCCTGGAGCCTCTGATATAGTTACCTCTGAAGCTTGGCCAACTTCTTTTGATTTCCGGTTGAGGGACGTCAAATCTCACGTAGGTGCCGCTGCCAGCCAGCTCACCTGCATCCCCAAAGGTGTCGGGAGGAGATGCGTTTTGTCTGGGAGGCCGATTCTCCTTGGAGCAAAAGGACAGAGAAATAGCAACCACCAAGATCAACTGCCAAGAACCCCTGCACAGCTCAATGGAGGAGGAGGATGTTGCGATGATGATGATGATGATGATGATGTAACAGCTGGAGGTACACTGCTTTTTAACATGGAGGAACTCTACAATCATTTTAGCCAACATGCCAATTCTGAGTTCATCTCTCCTGGCACATTCATTCATTCATTCATTCATTTCATCCAATCCTTCACTCATATCTCTGGGAGCTCAAATACTACAGGTGGCTTCTCATTTTTCTCTACAACCCAACCTTGCGGGGTGAGAAGGACCAGCAGCTGAAAGTGGATTTGAATCTACATCTCCTTAATCGCATGCAACATTTTCACCAGAACACCAAACTGGTACAGTAGTTCTTTTGATTATTCATGTATTCATTTGATTATGTCAGTGTGGAGTCATTTGAATTAACTTCCTCCAGAAGACCACAAGAGGTCGCCATTTCTCTCCTTCAACCAGTCCTTAGATCCTGGATTTCCAATCTTTATGTAGGCTTATTTTTCAATATTTGCACAACGGCACCTTGGTTTAGGTTGTATTGTTAACAGTGATGCTGGGTATGGTGAGGTTTTCAATCAGTGAGAAAGGAAGGAAGGAAGGAAGGAAGGGAGGGAGGGAGGGAGGGAGGGAGGGAGGAAAGGAGGAAGGAAGGAAAGGGAGAAGGAAGGAAAAGAGAAAAGAAAGAAAGGAAAAGAAGGGATGAATGAAGGAAAACAAGGAGACAGAGGGAGGGAGGAAAGAGAGAAGGAAGGAAAAGAGAAAAGAAAGCAAAGAAGGAAGGAAGGAAGGAAGGAAGGAAAGCAAAGCAAGGAGGGGGAGGGAGGAAGGAAAAGAGAAATGAAAGCAAGGAAAAGAAGGGAGGAAAGGAGGAAGGAAGGAAAGGGAGAAGGAAGGAAAAGAGAAAAGAAAGAAAGGAAAAGAAGGGATGAATGAAGGAAAACAAGGAGACAGAGGGAGGGAGGGAGGAAAGAGAGAAGGAAGGAAAAGAGAAAAGAAAGCAAAGAAGGAAGGAAGGAAGGAAGGAAGGAAGGAAGGAAGGAAAGCAAAGCAAGGAGAGGGAGGGAGGAAGGAAAAGAGAAATGAAAGCAAGGAAACGAAGGGAGGAAAGGAGGAAGGAAAGAAGGAAAAGAGAGAAGAAATGAACATCATGTTACTTCTGCTGTCATTGATCAAATGATCAATGGGATCTTGGAGGGACATATAAGCCATTCCTATTCATACCATTTTAGATCCATCCTCCCAATATGTCGAGTAAGGAAACAACCCTCAAAACTACCATCCTAATATTTCCAGAAGATTCACCAGGAGTTTCATGAAAACTGTCTCAAAAAATCCCCGTAAAACCCAAGAAGGAGCACAAAGCATTTCTGGCCACAACTTACAAACCGGATGTCTTCTGCTGTGACATCGTGGTGGACTCTGTATCTGGTGCCATTGTCCATCGACTCTTTCAACTCGGAGGCTCCGTACTGCGACCGGGAGGTGTAATACCTGACAAAGTCGGTGTGCTTCACCAAGAGGTGGAGGAGGAAGCAAGAGAGCTCCAGTCCAATGGAGATGCAGAAGAAGATCATGGTGTTCTCCTTCTCATCCGACAGAAGAAGCTTGGTGAAGATGCGACTTAAGGAGATGATGACCCCAGCAGTGCCTGGAAGGAAGAGATGGAGTTGGGATTGGGTGTTAGCCCTAGGACATGGACCATGGCATTAGTAGAGATGGCGAAGGCTTGGCTTCCTTCAGGAGAGGTCAAGAGGTCTTCCTGGTTGCCCGTATATCTCGGCTCCTCCATCTCTTCTGCCCAACCCATTAAATACTGAAGGAAAAGACAGGATAGTTCCCAAGATGATTGCTAGTGCTAGTAAACCTCAACTGAAACTATGTTAAGCAGGGTTTAAATTCTACATGTGTCCAGAAAGGCAAGAAGAATCATCAAGCAAGATGTTCATCAGTGGTCTTTTGATCCTTGAGGCACTTCTTGAGGTCTCTTGGGTTCTTCTTTCTCTCTAGCACAAACCAGAAGGACATGGTCACTAATTTTCAGGATGACCCCATGTCCACTTTCCAGATACCTTTAACTCTTCTCTTTTTCAATGCCTTCAGGTGGAATTGACCAATAAGGTCCCTCCTACTGTTGGGCAGATACTAACAATCTCCAACGGGATGAATGTCTATGGAGATTCTCCATCCTCCAGATAATGGTTGTCCCAAAGGTGCTTTTTCAAGAGACAACTGGACTTTCTGTTTTTTTTCCTTTTGAAGATGTTTTCATTTCTCATCCAAGAAGCTTCTTCAGAACTTCTTAACAGATTAACAGAGTTGGAAGGGACCTTACAGGTCATCTAGTCCAACCCCCCACTCAAGCAAGAGACCCTACACCATCTCTGACAAATGGCAGTCCAGTCTCTTCTTGAAAACCTCCAGGGATGAAGCTCCCACAACTTCCGAAAGCAACTTCTGTTCCATGGGTGGGTTGTTCTCCCTGTCAGAAAATTCCTCCTTATTTCCAGGTTGAATCTCTCCTTGGTCGGTTTCCATCCATCGTTCCTTGTCTGGCCTTTGGGAGCTTTGCAAAACAGCTTGACTTCTTCTTCAAGGTCTATGAAAATTCTTAGTAATCCAAGTCACGGTTGTCTGGAAGGTGCTTTTTCAAGAGACAACCGGACTTCTTGGTTGTCCTTTGAAGACATTTCACTTCACATCCAAGAAGCTCCTTCACCTCTGAGGTTCTGAAGAAGATTCTTGGATGAGAAACATCTTCAAAGAAAAACCAGAAAGCCCAGTTGCCTCTTGGAAAAAAAGCACCTTTGGGACCATGGGATGAATTGTCTCTATTTTTAAAGGCTGCCCCAGAAATGAGAATGAATTATTGAAGGAGCACAGTGAGATCTCTTGCTACCAGAAATTAACAAGGTAGAGATGAAAAATAAAACTCAGTGGGGTAAAGGCGTAAAGAGAACATAATAATAATAATAATAATAATAATAATAATAATAATAATAATAATAATAATAATAATAATAATAATAATAATAATAATAATAATAATAATAATAATAATAAAAAAATTAATTTGTTGACCGCTCCCTCTCCCCGAAGGGACTCGGAGCGGTGCACAGGGCAAATAAAACAATAAATATACACACATAATAAAAACAGATTAAATGATATCCCTGCGCTAAAAATTCCCAGTTAAAGATTACTAAAATCCCCATCTAAAATTATTAACAACCCCATAGAAGGGAGACTACCCTAGGCCGGCCAAGCAGAACAGATATGTTTTTAGTTTTAGACGGAAGGAGCGGAGGTCCGTGGTTGTTCTAATGTCGGGGGGAAGGTCGTTCCAGAGGGCTGGGCCCGCCACAGAGAGGAAAAAAGGGAAACAGCATCCGAAAAAGAAATTAGCCAAAAATAAAGAAGAGAAAAATTGGGAGATGGGAAAGAGGAATTTGGGGGCGAGATACTCAAAAAATCTATCGGAAAGTAAGAGGGAAAATACAGAAGAAAAGAGCGAAGACACAGAAAAAGAAGAAAAAAAGAAAAGAACATTCAGAAAAAGGAGGATAGCAGAATGATGTGATCCCACAGAAAAAAATATTCTAAACAAGGTAAAAAAAAAAATTAACTAGAAAGTGGGGGAATTATGTTAAGAACCTTAAAGCTGTTAAATAGTTATGTTACGCTGATTACATAAAACTTGAAGACTCATGCTGTTAATGGAATATAGAGGGAAAAGAAATGACAAATGTTTTACCTTCAAAGAGAAGGAAAAACATATTGTTTGCACATGTAAAAAAACCCTTGAAATTAGACAATAGGAGAAGAAAAATAATACGGCTAACGTTGGAAATAATGAAGATATAATGTAAAATGAATTGGGTCTTTCGATGGGACTGTTGAAGGGGGAATGTGTGAACCACAAGTTCACCAAAAGAATTTTTATTACATAACAAAAATAAATAAATAACCTTATATATATATATGCTGGAATTGCTGGTTTCGGGGATTTTCCCGTGTATACAGCATGGAGATGTTATTGCAACATTTCGGCAAGATAACATCTCCATGCTATATACACGGGAAAATCCCCGAAGCCAGCAATTCCAGCATACCTACACCCGTGAAAATCTACGAAAACATATATATATAAAGAGATCTCTTGTATTAAGCTAATACTCACTTTCTCCTGTCATCACTCCTTGAGTGTACCGTTTCGGCAGCATCCCGGTGTAACCATAGAAACTGGATTGCTGCACTTCAAAGGGGAGAGAGAGTTAAGCAAGCAACAGAGAAGGTGAGTTATGACATCCAAGTAGTAGATTTCGATTTATTAGATGTCATCTTTCATAAGGGACGGTCGTCTTCTCCACCACCTCCCTGACTCCTTTTTGGCCAAGAAGGGCAACACCGTTCGTGAGTTTCAACCAAGGACACCCTCGTTCCTAGACTGGCTGGGAAAAATTCTGCTCCGGTTCCCACGCATACCTGTGCAACCAAAGGCCACCACGCCCACCGCCATAAGATTGACCGCATAAGCTTGGCGCTTGGTGAAGAGATCGAGCCACACGTCACAGATGCTCACGAAGAGAAGAGGACCCAAAGCGAAGAGATAACCTGAAATGAACGAAAGAAGCATGGCATGAAAGAAAGACGAGGATGCTACAAATTCCAGATGTTTATCTTTTGGCCTATAAGTTATCCAGCATGGATGGAGATCATTGAGCGGTACGTAATATTCAGGTGACATCTCTATGGCTTCCTTCTTGAACTTCTGACTGAAACTTTGGAGGAAGACATGGACAAGAGAAGACATCTAGAAGGTTCTAAGCCCAGCTACATCTTCCCTGGTGAAGATCAGAAACCAGGAAATGAGATGGAGAAGACCAGAAGGATTATGAACGTACCCACGGTGATCCTGGTGTGAAGGCTCAACATTTCGACCAGGACGTTGTTGAGGATTACCGCAACCAAGGCTACTAAAATGTAGGTCAGGCTCATGTCAAACACAATAGAGGTCCCTGCAGAAAGACACAACCTCTTGGTTCATACATCATATTAAACCTGCTTCACAAAGGTGTCCTGAATTGATTGAGTTCACACAAGACGTTAAACCAAAACCAAGAAAATCACAATCCAGCTACTCGGTGGAAGGTATAAACAGATGAAAAAAGGAGGATCGGGGGTAGGCATATACATTTAATAAATAAATAAAAATAAGAAGGGAAGGAAAAGTATGCAGTGAAGAACTTTGGGGTTCCTTGGGCAGGTTCAACAAAAACGGGAAACTTATGAAGAGGCAAAACAAATTCCGTTGTATTTATTTTGTACAATGACAACAAAGGCGATACAATCACAATTCAAAAAGAGCAGGATGCTTTATCAATAATTCAGTCATAAATTCATCTTGCCCTCTATGAATATATTAATACCATCTTGGGTTTAAGAAAGAGGCATTCCAATGGTCAGTTCAATGGACTTGGGAAACAAAGATACCTTTCTAGATCAGGGGTGCCCAGGGCTGAAGACTTGTGGACTTCAACACCCAGAATTCCATGCTGGCTGGGGAATTCTGGGAGTTGAAGTCTACTGGGGGCAGGGATGGACACCTTGCTTTAGAGCAGTGGTTCTCAACCTTCCCAATGTCCCGACCCTTTAATACAGCTCCTCATGTTGTGGTGACCCCCAATCATAGAATTGGTGTCTCGGTTCCTAAGACCATCAAAAATATGTGTTTTCCGATGGTCTTAGGTGACCCCTGTGAAAGAGTCATTCGACCCCCAAAGGGGTCGCGAACCGCTGCTTTGGAGTCTTTCGATCCCTAAATCTGTGGTTCTCCAGATGTTTTGGACCACAAACCCTTTAACCATGCTAGCCAAAGCTTATGAGAAAGTTGGAACCCCAAAGGCACAACCTTCAAACTCATGACGTTGTGTTATGAACGAATATAGAGAATCAGTTACGATGCCTAGTTTCTAATAACTCTCGTTCCATAAAACAGCTCCACAAAAGACTTACAAATGTTTCGGGGAACTTTGGAATAAGGGGGGAAAGAAACCGACCTGGGTATTTGTGATGAAGGTAATCGACATCCGTGATAAAGCTGTTGTAAGGCAAAAGAAAACCAACACCTGCTAGAAGCATCGCAAAGTAGATCCCATGGTAACGATCTTGAGGCTCAGGGTTTTCACAGACTAAGCCCGGGAGGAAAAAAGACAGAAAGGTAACAAATTAAGTACAATACAATACAATACAATACAATAGCAGAGTTGGAAGGGACCTTGTAGGTCTTCTAGTCCAACCCCCTGCGTGGGCAGGAACCTTATACCATTTCAGACAAATGGCTATCCAACGTCTTCTTAAAGACTTCCAGGGTTGCGGCATTCACAACTTCTGGAGGCAAGCTGTTCCAGAGGTTAATTGTTCTCACTGTCAGGAAATTTCTCCTTAATTCTAAGTTGCTTCTCTCCTTGATTAGTTTCCACCCATTGCTGAAGTGAAGCGGTCTCTTTCTTTCTTTCTTTCTTTCTTTCTTTCTTTCTTTCTTTCTTTCTTTCTTTCTTTCTTTCTTTCTTTCTTTCTTTCTTTCTTTCTTTCTTTGTTTTATATACTGCCCTCTTTCCCGAACATGGGACTCGGGGCGGTGCACAGGAATTATAAAATATAAAAATACAACAATCCAAAAATTAAAACTAGTATTAAATAAGGTTAGCCCGTGCTAAAAAGCATGATTTAAAAACCACTACTTTACTTTACTTTACTTTTATTAAATTTCTATCCTGCCCTATCTCCCACAAAGGGACTCAGGGCGGCGCACAGGAACTTAAAATCCAAAAGTACAAACAATAAAAATCTACAAAATTTAAAACTACAATTAAACAGTTTAACCCGTGCTAAAAAGAGAAAACAATGAATTTAAAACCCAGCTCTAATAAATATGGTTGTAGCAGCTATGACAGGCCGGCCATATGGAAGAAATAGGTTTTTAGAGCCCGGTGGAAGAGGCGAAGGTCGGTGATAGTCCGGAGGTCTGGGGGGAGGTCATTCCAGAGGGCGGGGCCTGCCACAGAGAAGGCTCTTCCCCTGGGCGTCGCCAGCCGGCATTGTCCAGCTGACTAAGTGTCAGATGCCACGTTATGCTTGCTTGGGCTTCGCTGCCTTGTGGTCTTGCCATGAACTCTGGGGAGGGAAGGATGAAGACGGGGGATGCTTGGGGGAAAGCGAAAGTAACTGCAGTATCTCCCTGAGAAGCTGCCTCAAGGTCACCCAGCTGGGAGAGGAAAGTAACTGCCTACCAACTTAGGCTTGAAGTGAGCGTTCTGAAAACACCTTGCTTGAACATGATTGGTCATTGGGGTGGTGGTCAGGGAAGGGAGGCAGTTCAGGGAGGAAAACGTCGAACGTAGCTGTTTTGGCACGCGACTCTCAGTTCTGGCTGTTCATTACAGCAATACACTTGATTTCTAAGAAAATGGTACTTTTCTCAATAAATGGAGCCAAGGATCATTTCTACTTAGAGATGGCTGGTCTCACACTACGACCGTCCTTAGGTTCTTTTGCTCTACCGACCTGAAAAGATCGTCAATTTGAGGATTGATCCCAAAGCTCAGGATTCACTCCTCAAATCCAAAGAACTGAATAGAATATAGAATAACAGAGTTGGAAGGGGCCTTGGAGGTCTTCTAGTCCAATCCCCCACTTAGGCAGGAAACCCTATACCACTTCAGACAAATGGATATCCAACATCTTCTTAAAGACTTCCAGTGTTGGAGCATTCACAACTTCTGGAGGCAACTTCTGTTCCACTGCTTAATTCTTCTCACTGTCAGGAAATTCCTTCTCAGTTCTAAGTTGCTTCTCTCCTTGATTAGTTTCCACCCATTGCTTCTTGTTCTACCCTCAGGGGCTTTGGAGGATAGCTTGACTCCCTCTTCTTTGGGGCAGCCCCTGAGATACTGGAAGACTGCTATCATGGCTCCCCTGGTCCTTCTTTTCATTAAACTAGACCTACCCAGTTCCTGCAACCGTTCTTCATATGCTTTAGACTCCAGTCCCCTAATCCTCTTGGTTGCTCTTCTCTGCACTCTTTCTGGAGTCTCCACATCTTTTCTACATCGTGGCGACCAAAACTGGATGCAGAATTCCTTACCAAGGCCTTAGAAAGTGGTATCAACACTTCATGGGATCTTGATTCTATTCCTCTGTTGATGCAGCCTAGAACTGGGTTGGCTTTTTTGGCAGCTGCTGCCCACGGCTGGCTCATATTTAAATGGTTGTCCACTAGGACTCCAAGATCCCTCTCACAGTTGCTACTATTGAGCAAGGTGCCACCTATACTGTACCTGTGCATTTTGTTTTTCTTGCCTAAATGTAGAACCTTCCTTTTTTCACTATTGAAGGACGTTTAGCTGCTATCTCAAAAAGCACTTGTCTCCATGGGAGATACCTCTGGAGGGATCCCAAGCCATCTCTTCAACTCTTACCTGGTTCCATGAATGTGAGGACTCCTTTGGTATGGCCTGTCTTCTCCTGAAGCTCTTCTTCTTCCAGCTGGTAGCTGTCAAAACTAAAGCTCATCACAATGTTCCCTTCCGGTGTCACCACGGGACTTCCCTCCTTGAAGTGGTGGTCTCCTCGCACGGAACCCATGGCTCTTGACCTAAGAGAGTTGGGAGAAAAGAGCACCATCTCCATGCATCTCTTGGTGGGTCATCAGGATTACACACTTGTTCTGGAACACTTTTTGAAGGCAAGTGTTCCTGGGTGGAGCTAGCATCTTCCAAGCTGTTGGGAGCACAAACCATCAGAGAAGCATGGGTCTTGTAGGACCAGAGACTTCAAAACCCTCATCTGTTATCAGATCCATTCTTCCATTCAAGCAATAATTGGGATTTTGCCTGAAGGGACAATGGGGTTGCTTAAACTGGTCTTCCCCCATCCCAACATGTTCTAGACTTCAACTCCCAGAGTTCTTAGTCATGATTATATTGCATGGGGAAAGCATGGAATGGAATGGAATGGAATGGAATGGAATGGAATGGAATAGAATAGAATAGAATAGAATAGAATAGAATAGAATAGAATAGAATAGAATAGAGGTCCCTTCCAACTCTGTTAATCTGTCTGTCATTTTTTCACAAGGCTGCCTGAGATGTCTATCTTGACTCCTGGCCATGGATAATGGGAATGGTGATGCAACCCTCTGAAGCACATTCAGATCGAGGGAAATTAATGCACGTTATAAAACCCTGCACTCAAACACACACACACACACACAAACACAACAACAACAACAACATTGCAAGGAGTTTTTTTCTTACTTTGGAAAGGAATAAACCCCACCCTGAAGTTATTTTGTGTAAGGTGTATTCGTTAGAGGACAAGTTTTAGTATCTACTTTACTTCTTTTTGTCAACTGCCAAAGCGTCTAAAACAAGGTTCTAGTCCACCAGAGATCCAAAAGTCAGAATTTGAGCGTAGAATAACATATTTTTCCCCCTCTGACACCAGCAGCCCAACCCTTCCTTTTTTTCCTACATGCAAATTTACCCAATTGATAGGCTCGGCGCTCGACCAATTTCCTGGAGTAACCTCTGAGCAGGATTCTTAATTTCTCGGGGCTGACAATAGGGAGCACTGCCTTCGTATTTTCCTCTTCACAACCCTCTTTCTAGCTGCAGAGAGGGAAAACAAGCAGGCCTCGCCCCTCCCTTGCTCCAGGGGAA
This sequence comes from Rhabdophis nuchalis, assembly GCA_039707465.1. Lineage (NCBI taxonomy): Eukaryota > Metazoa > Chordata > Lepidosauria > Squamata > Natricidae > Rhabdophis > Rhabdophis nuchalis. Next base: position 22,038,680 of record CM077652.1, on the reverse strand, counting down.
AATATGGCAAGGTATCCAGCTGAAAATTCAAACTCCATTTTTGGGGGGTAGCGTCCATTGATGATGTTCCCTTTTTCTGGAAGGAAAACATTTCCTTTAAAGTTTGGACGGCTGTTGAGAAGACCTGCAGCTGGTAGTTGTTAGTGGGGTGAAGTTGTGCTTAATTCCCCTTGTGCTAACTCTTTTTAGCCGAGAGAGAGAACGCCAAGGACCCCAGAGTTCTCCTCCTCTTTGTCTTCCACTCTTGAAACCCCACTCCCTTCTAGCATTGATGATGTCACCTAGTTGGGTCATGAAATGTCTGCAAGAAAAACAACCAAGCTCAAAGAGCACCCAGGATCCGATACTCCTCCTCCTCCTCCTCCTCCTCCTCCTCCTCTTCCTCCTCTTCCCCCACATTGCAAACCCAGCTCCCTCCTATCCAGTGGTGGGATTCAAATAATTTAACCACCGGTTCTCTGCCCTGATCATTTCTTCCAACAACCAGTTCGCCAAACTGCTCAGAAACGTAACAACCGGTTCTCCTGAAGTGGTGCGAACCCGGCTGAATCCCACCACTGCTCCTATCACTGATGTAGTTACCTAGTTGGGTCATGAAACGCAAGAAAACAACCAAGCTCAGAGAGCGCCAAGGATCCCACAGTCCTCCTTCTCCCCTTTCTCCTCCTCCTCCTCCTCCTCCCAAACCCCCCTCCCTTCTAGCACTGATAAAGCTACCTAGCTGGGCCATGAAACGTCTAAAGAAAACAACCAAGCTCAGAGAGCACCAAGGGCCCCACCTCTTGAATCTATTCTGTTCTCCAGATCCCTGAAGGCAAGGCAGGGAAGGAGGAACCCACTGACAGGTGTCACTCTTCCCCTGTTGCCCTGGGCCAGCTCAGACTCCCAACTCCCTAAATGACCAGCCAGAAGGATGCAGACACCTCCTGGGGGGCGCCAGCTTGGAGAAGGCAGGCAGGGGGCTAGGGTGGGGTATGCTCAGAAAAGACGCGGGGGGGGGCACCTACCCAGTCTGTTTTTGTACGGAGGTGGGGGGGTATCGTTCTAATTTGGGGGGGGGGGAGTCTCCAGACCGCAGCAGAGCCCCCCCCCCACTCCAACCGACTCTCCTCCCCCCTTTGTTTCCCCCCCCCCCACCGCTCCGTCGGACCCAACGGCCAGGCCCTTCCCCATAGGATGCGGCGCCAACAGGTTTGCGCGCCCAGCGCCCCTGGGCGGTCCCGCATCCCCTGCCTTCTCATCCCGCATCCCTCTTCGGCTCGGGCTCACCTCTGCCCGGGCTGCTGGTTCCCGGCTCCCGGCTCCGGCGTTTGTTCCTGCCTGCTGCTGCTGCCGCAGCGCCGTCCGCTCCTTCTCAGCGGCGCCCGGGCTCCTTCCCCCGCGCCTGCCCCGGGCGACTCTCCATGGGCGCCCGTCGGCTGCTCCAGGCGCGCTCCTTCTGGGGAGGGGGCGGCTGGGGGACGCGCGAGTTGGGGGGGGGGGCGAGGGACAGTCTCCTCCTCTCCTCCCTCCCTCTTTTCTCTTGTCCTCCTCCGACCCGCTTTCTCTTTCTCGCCTTCCTGGGAGAGTCGCTTCTCTCTCTCTCTCTCCCTTTCTCTTTATCTCTCTCCCTTTCCGTCTCTCTCTCTTTCTCTTTCTCCCTCTCCCTCTCTCGCTCTCTTTCTCTCTCTCCCTTTCCCTGTCTCTCTCTCTTTCTCTTTCTCCCTTTCCCTATGTCTCTCTTTCTCTCTCTCCCTCTCTCGCTCTCTTTCTCTCTCTCCCTTTCCCTGTCTCTCTCTCTTTCTCTCTCTCCCTATGTCTCTTTCTCTCTCTCCCTTTCCCTATGTCTCTTTCTCTCTCTCTCTGTCTCCCTCTCTCGCTCTCTTTCTCTCTCTCCCTCTCTTGCTCTCTTACTCTTTCTCCCTCTCCCTCTCTCGCTCTCTTTCTCTCTCTCCCTTTCCCTGTCTCGCTCTCTTTCTCTCTCTCCCTTTCCCTATGTCTCTCTTTCTCTCTCTCCCTCTCTCGCTCTCTTTCTCTCTCTCCCTTTCCCTGTCTCTCTCTTTCTCTTTCTCTCTCTCCCTTTCCCTATGTCTCTTTCTCTCTCTCCCTGTCTCCCTCTCTCGCTCTCTTTCTCTTTCTCTCTCTCCCTCTCTCGCTCTCTTTCTCTTTCTCCCTCTCCCTCTCTCGCTCTCTTTCTCTCTCTCCCTTTCCCTGTCTCTCTCTCTTTCTCTCTCTCCCTTTCCCTATGTCTCTCTTTCTCTCTCTCCCTCTCTCGCTCTCTTTCTCTCTCTCCCTTTCCCTGTCTCTCTCTCTTTCTCTCTCTCCCTATGTCTCTTTCTCTCTCTCCCTTTCCCTATGTCTCTTTCTCTCTCTCCCCGTCTCCCTCTCTCCCCGTCTCTCTCTCGCTCTTCCTGTCTCTCTCTTTCTCTCTCCCCCTCTGTCTGTCGCTGTTTTTCTTTCTCCCTCTCCCTGTCTCTCTTCCCCCGTCTCTCTCTCTCCCTCCCCCCTCCCCCTCGCTCACCCTGTCTCCCTCTTTCTCTATATGTCGCCCCCCCCAAAAACAGCACCCAGAGATTCCCACCCCCCCCCCAGCCGCTGCCGCCACCCCAGACAGCTTCTGTCTTGCCCGAGGAAATCCTTTGAACTCCTCCAGCTGCTTAATAGAGATGGAAAAACCACAGTGAGATTTTCTCCGCCTGGGCCGAAGCGCGCAATGCAAACGGCTTGGTTTCCAAGTTGACGGATGGGGGGGATTGGGGAGGGGGGCGGCGGCGGCGGGGGGGGGGGAGGGCTGAGTTTATCCAGCCATCAGCGCGATGCTGGTTCTTTCCCCGTCTCGCTCCTAAGAGGCCGAAAGCCGTCGGCCTGGGGTGCTGCGGCTGCCCCATTTCGGGAAGGAAGGAAGGAAGGAAGGAAGGAGGGAAGGAAGGAGAGAGGGATGAAAGAGGGAACGGCCCAAGGCGGAGGGGGGATGGGGGGGGGCGAGACTAGTACAGCTTTGGGGGTGGAGCTTTGCCCCCCTGCCTTATTTTTCCCTTCTAACTCAGATCCCAACCACCCCTCAAATCCCGGGAGAATTGTCCTCCCTCCTGGA